>CM045768.1:30042749-30281903 GCA_025200525.1 Camellia lanceoleosa | reverse complement strand
ATATAAATGAATGAAATAGCGGTCGTTTAGAATGAAGCTGAAGTCGTTTTGACATAAATGGAAGATGGATCGCAGGTCGCTTTTTAATATAAATGAATGGACCATATGGTTGTTTTGGACATAACCAGCCGAATGGACGCAAAGGTCGTTTTTGACATGAATAAATGGACCGAAGCAGTCGCTTTTGACACTATGAATATATGAGTGACCAAGGTCAACGTTTTGACTTTAAATGAATGGACCAAAGGCCGCTTTGGCATGAATGAATGGGCGAGTAGGCCGTTCTGTCATGAATGAAAATCTGGAGGGACAAAAGGCAGCTTTTGTCATACGTGGGCAAAAGGCGGCGGCCGAATAATTTGACGTACAGTGATAGTTTGACATAAAATACCAGCTTGACACAAGTGATAGTTTGGCATAAATAATAGTTTGACACTTGGTGATAGTTTGACATAAATAATAGTTTGACCACGAATGATAGTTTGATATGAGTAATAGTTTGACAAGAATAACAGTTCGATTTGAATAATAGAATGAATGGGCGGTGAGGGCTGCTTTTGACATGAAACGAAAGTCTAATGGGCCAAAAGGCTTTAGTTTGTTATGGAAAGATAAATGGGCCAAAGGCCAATATGTTTGGAACCACGATCACTTGACCTAAATTATCTATATATATGTTAAATAGAAATATGAATTGGGCCTAAGGCCGTTTGGAGCATGTTGTTTCTACACATATCGTTTGTATAACCACGTATTTGATATTATTCACTGGGCTATCGCTCACGCTCATTCATGTGTTTGTAGGTGAGCTAAGAGAGGTCGAACCGGCCTAATTGTGAAATACCCCTTGGCAAGGAACAACAAAGGTTTTGGAGAGTCAGCCCTTGGTCCTACGTACGAAGACCCGTCTTTACTCATTTGTTATGTATTATATTTTGTCATATGGGCAAGGACTGTGTATCTGTGTATATAGTTGAGATAGGTTGACTTAGACTTGAATGACCTTTGTTGTACCAAGACTTTTTTTTGGTACTATGTTTTGTTATGAGTTCGTGCAAGACATATGTATGGTTTGTTTTGATGTGCATATAAGCACAGCTTTATGGACAAAGTTTAAAATTTTTATTCCGTTGGCCGCTATATACAAATGAGTTCGTCTGTTTTGGTTGGAGGCCATAGGTCATCTCAGGATTACTGGCCGGTTATGTCCTTAACCATGAAGGGTGGTTCGGGTCATAGCGACGCCGGAGGTTATGTACTACAAGACATTTAAATTGGCCCTCCGAATCGGATCTCAAACCCCACTTTATCCATTATTCCCCGGCTTTAAGCGCCAATCGAGTACCAGTTGGGAAAATCACATTACTCGTTCGGCAGGCTCCCGAACAATGGATGTGGGTATATGTAAAATTCTTGGTCGTCAAGCCATAATGTCAATCTCATCATGGGAGTGATCTTGGTTGCATGTTATCGAGGCCGTTGAAGAACCTATCATTCATTACTGCAGCTTCCCTATGAGCGACGCTGAGCAAATCCATGGCTCTCCGAAATCGGCATAAGCATGTTATCTCCTTGTTCAAAGACACCAGCGGAGTTACCAAGTGAACTTCTATTGAGGTAGTCGGGAAACCTCGACGATGTTGGGCGGCTCCTAAATGAAAAGGCCGGAAGACCTAGATCGGTGAAATCAATAGCAAGAGACGGAGTTCTTCATGGTCGGCCTCGCTTCAATCAAGGTGACAGAGACTGACTAATTTTCTTCATACTCGGCAACCTTGATGTATTTGTGTGGACTCCATATGAAATCCGTGTGTAGATCTGTGCGTTTTTAGCAACTGCAACACGGATTAAATGTTGACCTAAATGTAAGCCGATCATTGAAAAAGCCGTCATCTGGCCTTGAGCACTGCCGCGAATTGTTGAAGAGGTTGTTGGTTTGCTTGTGACGGGCCAATCAGGAAGTGACTTACCCTACATGGCTCTCTAATCACGTGGTTGTGAAGAAGAAAAATGTGACCTGGCAGTCTGCGTTGATTTCACGGACATAAACAAAGCGCTGCCAAAGATTGTTTTCCTCTTCCAGGATAGACCAAGCTGGTAGATGCTATAGCACGTCATCGCATATGAGCTTCCTTGATGCTCTCTGAGGCTACCATCAAATTGCCATGCATCCGGAGGACCAAGAAAAACTGCATTCCTCACCCTAAGAGGAACCTATTGCTATAAGGTTATGCCTTTTGAGGAATTTGAAAGAATCTTTGGGGCAACTTACGAGACTAGTCACCACCATGTTCAAGGAGCAACAGCCACACTATGGAAGTGTACATTGACAACATAGTGGTCAAATCCAAGGAAGAGTAGAATCATATAGCGATCTGGAGGGAGACATTTGGCATTCTCTCAAATATGGAATGAGTGAGCAACTTCCAAATATGCATTTGGGATCGACTCTGGCAAATTCTTGGGTTACATTATCAACCACCGAGGAATCGAAGCCAATCCAAGGCAAATCACAGCAATCCTGGAACTCAGCTCCCCTCAATCGGTCAAGGAGGTTCAGAAGTTAATGGGGATGGCTGCTGCACTTAATAGGTTCATTAGTCGTTCCACGGACCGCTGCCAACAATTTTTTCATACACTACGGCAGGGCAAGGCTTTTGAATGGTCCGCCAAGTGCGAAGCTGCTTTCGACGGCTTCAAAACCTACCTCCAATCAATTCCACTCTTGACAACACCTTCGGCAGGTGGCCTGCTCATTTTGTATCTGGCAGTTTTCGACCGGGCCGTCGGCTTGCGTCTTGATAAAGGAAAGAGCTGGGGAAGCGGCAATATATTATGTGAGCAAGGCAATGGTCAACACCGAAACACGCTACCTTTCGCTAGAAAAACTCATCTTCGCCCTAGTCATGGCGGCACAAAAACTAATGCATTACTTCTAGGGGCATAGCATCGGGGTGCTAACAGATTACCCCTGGATCGATTACTCATGCGGAAGCATCATGACGCATTTCAAAGTGGGCTCTTGAACTCGGCCAGTACGACATTCAGTTTCTACCTAGAACCTCAATCATGGGACAGGTGCTTGCCGACTTTGTGGCCAAATTCACTGGGGGCCTTGCCGACTTCAAATATGATAAAGTTCGACCTAAGCCGAACTGGAGAATTTATGTTGGGGACATTTGGCAGTTGTACTGTGATGGATCATCCAATCAATGGGGCAGCGGAGCCGGAGTAGTAATCATGGCTCCCGACGGCGTAATAATTGAGCAGGCTGTCAAACTCGGATTCAAAGCATCAAATAACGAGGCCGAGTATGAAGCCCTTCTGGCCGGTTTGAGAAATGCACACCTTCTGGGTGCTCGGCGTTTGCTGGTATTTTGCGATTCAAAATTGGTGATCAATCATTACAAAGAAGTCGTGGCCAAAAATGACCATATGGCGGCTTACATGAAATCGGCTAAGCGCCTTCTTGCCAAATTTGACCATCATGAATTGAATCGGATAACATGTGACCAAAACACACATCTGACGCCCTAGCTTTCCTAGCCTCCGCCATTAATTTAGAAATTAAGCGAACCATCGAAGTAGGTTTCATCGAGCGAGAACCATTGGCCCTTGAGGAAATCAAGTCAATGTCATAGAGTCGGGACCGAGTTGGATGGACCCCATTCTTTGCATTCTGTCTTCTAAATAGCTCGGCGGACAAAAGCGGTTACACAAGTTACAAAACAAAGCCCTCGATACTATTTGGATCCGCAAGGAAAGCTTTATAAAAAATCCCTTTCTGGTCCATACCTGGAATATGTACACCTGGACAAAGTCGAAGAGCTTTTGACTAAAACACATGAAGGCAGTTGTGGTGCCTATTTTGGCGGGCGTTCTTTGGCCCATCGAGCTATAACATTGGGGTATTACTGGCCGACAATGAGAGCTGATGCCGAATGCTATGTGAAGAAATGTGAACAGTGACAGAAGTTCTCCCCATTAACCCATCTGCCTGCTGAAGAGTTAAGTTCCATTACCAATCCCTGGTCGTTCGCCCAGTGGGGACTTGATATCGTAGGACCATTCTTTGAGGAGCCTCGGGAAAAAGCAACACTTGATCGTCATGACAGTTACTTCACAAAATGGAAGCGGAGGCATTGAACATTCGAGATCTTGATGTTCGCGCTTTGTATGGAGAAATATCTTATCTGATTTGGCATTCCAAGAGCTCTTATTTGGAACAACGGCACCGGTTTGATTGTGGCGTCTCTTTGAAATTTGTCTGACAAGTATGGTATCCGACCTTACTTTTCTCGTAAGCTTCCCCCCAAAGCAATGGTCAAGCCGAAGCCTCTAACAAATCCATCTTGGACGGCATCAAGAAGGGGTTGGAGAAGGCTAAAGGCAAATGGGTTGAAGAATGGTCGGGGGTATTATGGGCTCATCGAACTACGTCGAGGCGATCCACTGGAGAAACGCCGTTTGCTCTATGCTTTGGAACCCAAGCGATCATACCCCTGGAGATCGGCCACCCAACCTTGAAATCGCAAGTTTTTGATATGGACCGAAACGACATGATGCTGGCTTTGGATTTGATTTTGATCGAAGAATGAAGAGACCGTGCCCTTGCGTCCATGGCACGGTACCAGTAGCAGCTTGTCAAGTCATATAATCAACTTGTTCAGCTGCGCTACTACACACCAGGAGAGTTGGTCCTGAAGAAGGTACTTCCACTGCTTAAGAAAGCGGATGGAAAATTGGGTCCTAACTGGGACGGCCCCTATCAGATTGATTCGTTCGCAGGAGTAGGGGCATATTGGCTGAAAGACATGTCTGGAAGAAGCCTACCACAGCCTTGGAATTCAACGCACTTACGCAAATTCTATCATTAAACCCGACCTGTGGGGAATGATATTAATTCTGAATGGCTCACCATGTAAACATTCCACTTTTGTAATGTAAAGATTCCTGTCTACTCATTGTGCAATCCAGTTCAAAAGATTTCTGACAAAAGCCTCTGGATTCGGAGCGCCCTTCATGGATATCATGACTAGCCAAATAAAGTCTCCAGATTTGGAGCCCCATCGGTGCATGATGCCTTTGGGCGGAAAAAGCCTTCGGATTCGGAGCACCCTTAAGT
Organism: Camellia lanceoleosa; assembly: GCA_025200525.1. Taxonomy (NCBI): domain Eukaryota; kingdom Viridiplantae; phylum Streptophyta; class Magnoliopsida; order Ericales; family Theaceae; genus Camellia; species Camellia lanceoleosa. Next base: position 30,276,778 of record CM045768.1, on the reverse strand, counting down.
GGATATCACGGTGGCCAAATAAAGTCTCGGATTGAGCCCCATCGGCACATAGCGCCCTTGGGCCAAAAAGCCTCGGTTCGAAGCACCCGCCGTGGATATCACGACCCATCGGTCGTGGCGCCTTTGGGCGAATAAAGCCTCAAATTCGGAGCCCCATCGGCGCTGGCGCCTTTGGGCCAATAAAGTCTCTAGATTGAGCCCCCTCGGCGCGCCTTTGGGCGAAAAAAAGCCTCCGGATTCAGAGCGTCCGTTCTGGATGTCATGACTGGCCAAATAAAGTCTCCGGATCCGGAGCCCCATCGACGCGTGACGCCTTTGGGTCGATAAAGCCTTCGGATTTGGGGCCCCATCGTGGATATCATGATTAGCCAAATACTCGGTTGGGCCCCAATGGGCGTGGCGCCTTTAGGCCAATAAAGCCTTGGATCGGGGAGGCCCATCATGGATATCATGATTGGCCAAATACGGATTTGGAGCCCTATCGGCGCATGATGCCTTTGGGCGATAAAGCCTTGGATTGAAGCGCCTTTCATGGATATCATGACGGCCAAATAAAGTCTCCTAATTGGGCGCCTATCAGCGCATAGCGCCTTTGGGCGAAAAAAGCCTTGATTCGGGCGCCCTTTGTAGATATCACGATTGGCGAATAAAGACTCGAATTTGGAGCTCGCATCGACGCATAGCGCCTTTGGTCGAGGCGAGGCCGTGCGTAACCGCATTATCTTTGAATAGATATTTTATGAAGAATCTTTGTGATGTCGAGAGCAAAACCATTTACAAATTAAACCATTTAAAATACATTTATTCAAACATTTATACAATGAGACATGCAAACTGCGTTATTGTCGAATATAAGCGAAACACAAACATTGAAAATAAAACATTTTATTGATCGACCAATGATTGCATAGTTTTGAGCATAATCTGCGTTTGAGCATTACAATGAGTATTTTTATCGGCTTCTCCCTCGCGTCACTCTTCTCAACTTCAAAGGCGAGAAGGGAAAATGATCACGTTGGTATCGGCAGCGCCCGAATCAACACCCTCTGCTCGAAGAGCCTCGCGACGAAGTGCCTTAATCTAACCGTGCCTAAAGCCTCGGTTCTCGCATCGACAGACCTCTACAAGTTTCTCTTTACTTTTGTCGATCCCAACCTTCTGGCCCGCATGGAAGCCTTCTTCATAACCAATGGTCCTCGCATTTTCTATGGCAAACATGCTTGCCGTATCTCGGTCGGCAATGGCGTGACTTAACAGCCGTTGGGTCACTCTCTACTCCACGATTGGGTTAGATTGACTCGCTGCATGCGGCTTGGTGGCTTGAGCTTTCCTAAGCTCCCTAAGCTCACGCTCGGCCTTCTTCGTACAAGCCTCCAAACTACGAATCCGTTCATCCTTTTTCTCTATTTCTCGTCGCGCGGTGCGTAGACCCATGCTGACTTCATAAGCGGTGTACAGCCCCTTCATCGCCCCATGGATGCCTTCTCGAAACACTTCGAAATCTTGCCGTCCAACCATCGACTACTGGACCTCCGATGGAAAGATTTGTCTAGCAAACTCGACTGCTACACTTAGATCATTAACAATGGAATCCGCCTCCGTCATCAGTTTATTCCCCACGAAAACTGCAAAACTCAACGGTCGTGGCTTCTCATTGGGCTCGCTTCTCGGTCGCAGTCGTGGGGAGCTTCCCTGTTGCTATTTTTCTTTTCGGGTGATGCTGCCCGGCGACTTAGAGTGACGTTTTCCGTTCATGGGCGTCCTCCCTCACGTGTGTAGGCTCCTTCTTTGCGATTTATTAGAGTATCTAGCTCGACCAATGTTCATCCTTCCTCTGCTTTGTTGAAGAGCGATCATTTGACATTCACACTTATCTTAAGCTAGTTCAAATCAAGTCTGAATAAGAATAAGTGGAATCACTGGCATGACCTCACTCTATTTATTCTCAAGCTGAATAAGAATAAGTGGAATCCTTGGCGTGAACTCACTCCATTTATTCTCAATGTGCGGCGCCCTCGGCGATGTCATTAATTCCTAAGCGCCAAAAAGCCAAATGCGTCGAACTAGTTCTATTCGACTACAAAGATCTGCACTAGCTAGGGCAAGGCGGTTATTAATCTGATCGGCCAAGTATTTAAACCCATTCTTGATCGATTTATGCATGACCATTCGAGAACTAGTCATATTCGGCTTTTGAAGCTCATGCCTTTGGTGGGGCAAGCGGTTATTAATCTGATCGGCCAAGTATTTAAACCAATGCCGATCGATTTATGCATGACCATTCTCTGAACTAGTCCTATTGACCACGAAGCTCATTGTAGACACCCCATTTTTGATCGTCCTCAAGACTTGGGCGTCATCATTTGAACATTCGATGATCATCCATGTTCGTGTTTGTTTTGAGTTCTTGGAGGTCTCGGCGCCTTGCCTCAAGATCTCTCAACTTGTCTATTTTGTGCTTGGTTGTGGACCAAGGACTTGTGTTTTCTTACGAGGAAGAGGGTGGCTTGTTGGCCATCCCTTAACCCATCGGCCAAGGCATGAAGCCATCGGCCTTATTTTCTTCCATCGGCCAAAAGTGTTGATCGGCACTTTTTGGTCGTCGGCACTTATGTTGGTCGATCGGCCATATTTTACGGCGAGCCTTGTTCATCTACTTTATCGGATATTTTATACCATGTCGCCATTTGGTATGCACATTTCACATCCTCTATACATGTGTATGGAGGATTTGATTCAATTACTTAGCTTGCTCAACAAGCTTAGGAATTGAACTTCTATAAAGAGGAGCTCCTCCTCCTTTCTAGAGGTTTAGAAAATTAGGGTTAGAGTGATAGATATAGTTTTGTATCTATCTTGCCTTGATTCTTCATTTTGTGCTTCAAAAGTGTCATTTTGTCTTACTATTGTACACAAACACACACTAGAACACCATCCTCTTGGTGAGGGTCCCTTGAGGTTTATTTTAGTGTTCTTGGGCTGGTTTTGATCGGAGAAGGTTCTTTGGGCGGTGTTCTTGAAGGTGGTCTTCAAGGGTGAGTTCCTTGCCTTTAAACCCTCATTCTTGTTTTAGCTTTTAGACCTACTTGCTTATTGTTTTAAGCTTAACTCTTAACTGATAAAAGTTCTGTTTTTACATGCTTTAAATCTTTGGTTAATGTCACTTTTTGGTTGGGGGTCATCTCCTCCCTCCAAGGCCTTGTTTTAGGCCATCCCTTTTGGCCCTTGTTTTAGGTCTTTCATGACCTTTCTACCACTGAAATTGTGAGACCATGAAATATCCTCTCACATGGATGTTGTAGAGATCCAACAAAGAAGAGCTTCATCCTGTAGATGCAATGAGGAACATAGTCGATGCCACCCAGCAGGGGTTCTTGGGAGTACTCCGATGATGAAGTTAGTCCCTGAATCAAGAAATAGTGTACATGTATATTAGAAGGGGTGTGTGTGTGTGGTGGAGGGAGAACAGAAATACCTTTCACTTGCGATGCCCCCCTTTTATATAGATGTGGGATGTGATATTTATCTGGGCTGGACCTTTGTAGGCTTTGTTTGGGTTAGGCCCAATAAGCTAGTACCTATAATTTTAAAGCTCCCACAATTGCCCCAAAACTTTCATTGTCTGCGGTAGATGGAATGAGAGTTTTTCTTGCCAGATTCTTTGTTCAAATAGCTGTTAGGTTTTTTTGGATAAAGAACGCTTAGGATAAATGAATAAAATGCATAAATGGATGACTGCATGTATGCGTGAATGTATGCTTGAATGTATGTATAAATGTACGATGTACGTATAAATGTACGTATGTCTTGAATGTATGTATAAATGGATATATGTTGATCATAAGATGAGGGGGGTTGAGCTAAAACCCAGAAAGGAATACAAACAAATCATAACGATGGGCCACGATATTGTTACCCCCGGACAAGGCCTATAGGCCGCGGTAATATGACCCCTGGGCGAGGGTGTAGGCTGCGGTATTCTAACCCTAGACGCGGGTGTAGGCCGCAGTATTCTAACCTGGGCATGGGTGTGAGCCACGATATTCTAACCCTAGGCATGGGTGTAGGCCATAGTATTATAACCCGGGCAAGGTGTAATATATTGTCGAGTGTAAAGATTGCTTCCAAATATGGACTTTCATCTTTGGGCTAGAAATATTTCTATATGCGAGAACGGAAATGATTACTGAATCAAGTAAGACAGATTGAAATAAAGTAGATACATCAATCAAAAAATGGACCACGGTATTATTACCCCCAAGTGAGGGTGTAAACCTGCGGTATTATAACCCTTGGGTGAGGGTGTAGGTATAGGCCGCGGTATTCTAACCCCCGGGTATGGGTGTAGGCCTTCTTTGATGGTGCTCCATGCAGAGTCTGAAGATTACCTTGTACTCGGAGACTTTCTTGATTTTAAGTGGCGGAGTGCCAATATGGCAAGGACTTTGAATAATGTATCTGTGCGAATAAGGTGGGCGTGTTAATCACCAATAATATTGCCGCTTGTATGGAATTGCCAAGTAGATATTAGGCCAACTATTTAATTGCCGAGTTGCTCGGTTTGCGTTTAGTCTGAGGTAGACTTGCCCCATTGCTTTTGAATAGCGGTGTTAGTCGGAAGGAATGTAATTCCATTCCTATGTTGCGAGGAAGATTGGCTGCTAAAATGGCGGTCTTGTAAAAATATACAATGCCATTATAAGCGTGTAATGTATTGCCCCAAAGCGCTTGCTTCAAAATTTGTGTGAGAAGGAGCGAGTTTGTAACTCAAGTAAATGTCGTTGTAATGTTTGCACCAAGTTCGCGGTATGCATGCATATCAAAGCTATCGAGATGATGATCGGATGTGCTAATTGGGAAGCGGAAATTTGGTGATGTCGATTGGGCAATTGTTTTGCCAAATAATGTTGTTAGGCAAATAAAGTTGCCAATGTTGTGGCCAATGTTGCGGGTAAAGTTGATGCCTTCTTGGTGACTAGTGTCAAAACATTGGTGTCCGTTTACACTTGGGTGGGTGGTGTGCCCATCGTTTGGTCGGCGATTTTCTTAACCGGCGATTGTCGACATTCGCCGGAGTTAGTTTCGCGAAGAACTTGGTTGCCAATGGTTGCCAATTTAGTGAAGTTAGGCGTCTTGTCCAGCGTATATTTTCCCATTACTTTTGAATAAGATTTGTTATTGGAAGGAATAAAATTAACAGGCCAAAGTTGCCAGTAGGCGATAATGATTTGAAGCGGATTATGTACAGTCGGTCTTTGTGGCGAAATCAGAATGAAGCCGCGACAAAGTAGGGTACTTGGTGATATCGGAATCAAATCTGCAATTTATTTGTATTTTTATTTATTTATATATATATATATATATATTCTTGCAGCTGAAATTGCAAATTTTGGTATGCGGATGGACCCGAAATGCGTCAGATAGCTGGAAAAGGCTATTGGATCGCTGTGATCAAACTCCTGATGGCGTAATTATAGCCAAAATAGATTTAACGGCTTAGATCAATAGGGTGTAATGCAACCGCGAAGCACATGATTATTTCTTCATATCTGGCTGGATCATCTTCTCCAGCGAAAGAATTCATTTTCTGGGCAAACTTTGAGTGGCAAAACTTGTCACAACCGTTTGAGCTTGATTTTGACGCGGTTTGTTGCGTTGGACTCGTCTCAATGTGTACTTCTTGTTGGTATAGGCAAAACTTGGGTTTGATAGCTTTGTAAATTTCAGTTGTCGGAAAGTGTGAGCCGTATCGCATTTTTTGGCAAACTTTGGTTACTTCGGGACTCCTCGGGTTGGTGGGTTTGGATTCTTTGAGCCGATAGGAATCGTGTGGTATGTTCGGATGTGGATTTGAAGCCGAGATGCTAGTTTTATGTCGAATCGTAGTGCGAACAAGTTGTCCAAGCGAGATAATGCAAAGTATATATTAATTCGCTCTTGATAATGGTAGAATGATGCGTGGATGGCGGCGATAATATATCGAATAAGTTGAGTTGATAATATCACGAATGTAGTTGCTAATATGCGAGTAAGTTGCCAAATAATCAATGCAGTTGTTTTTGCCAAATAAAGGTATGATCTGTAGAATAATGTTACTCTCTTTGCGAAAACTTGGGCCAAGTAATCGGCATTTCTCTAGTTGAATGGATGTGCGACTTGGTGCGAATAAATTTTTGAAGTTCATATATACTCTGAAAGTCGGCACCTTTTAAGGAGATATATTGCAAAAACATTGTGACGAATAAAGAAATTCAAGTTGTGGGACTTGCCCCAGCGGTAGATGGTATGAATGATCGGTGAAGATGGATAATTATGGCCTAGCTCTGGAGCTGCTATTAAAATTGCATGCTATTTGGACATAATTTGACCATTGAGCTATCATTTAACGTCCCGATTTTCGGTTGATTGATCCCAAGCTAAAACTCGAAATTCATAAAATTGGACCTCAAAAATGGATTCTACGACCAAAAGACTAGAGGGTGGCGTCCTCAAAATTACTGGACCATTCGATTGACTGGAATACGGTGAGATGCAACGGTGCACATTGTGCCGAGCAGCGCATGATAAATTCTTATTTCATCAATGAACTTTCTCTCTCTCTCTCTCTCTCTCTCTACCAACCTTCATGCTGCATGTCGTGAAAGGCAGAGTTCAAGTTTTGAGTTCGTGACTTTGAGGACTTATATCTCCTTCATTTTAAGTCCGATTTTGACGTCGTTTTTTGCGTTGGACTTGTCTCAAAGAGTACTTGACATTGGTGTGGTCAAAATTGGGTTTTGAGAATGCTAAAAATTGCAGTTTGTTAAAATTATGGACTGTTGCGCAATTATCGGCAAGTGTCGGTCAATTTTTTGCTCCTCTGGTTAGTGGCCTCGGGCTTCTTAAGTCGACGCGAATCCTCTGGATTTCAGCAAGCCGAGATGCTAGTTTCATGTTGAGATAGTAGTGCCGAGATTTTGGAGCTGAATGATTTGCTGAATTTATGGAGTTTGACAAGCAACGTTGCTGAATAATCAATGTTGAGGAATAACGCTTCCGAATTCTTTCCGAGTAAGTTGCCGAGCTGGGATTGTACATTTGGATGTTTTGGAACATTTAGTCGGCGTTCTTCGCTTCGGTGTTGGCTTAGAATGTACGGTGGCGGCTTAATAAAATTCCTAGTACCATAAATTCCTAGCAATACTTTGGTCTCTTTATTTTTGCAATGTGGTTGATTGGTTATTTGATGTTACCGAATAATTTAATTGGAGTGCTAGCGCAGGTACTTGAAAGCGGTGAACTAGCAAGTTGATGGGCCCATGGTGACGCCGAGTAAATAATACCATCATTTTTAGAAAACTCGATGTCGAGGTGACGAAAATTTGGGTTTGGTTTGAAGTATGAGTCGGTCCTTATAATTCCGTCAGCGCCGAATTTGCTGCATTCAGCGAAGTGGAGGGGCCCGATCTTGGTGGGTAATTTCTTGGTGCTTTACTTGGCCAAAAAACCTTGTTAATAGATGAAATAAAGACCCACTGTAATCATGAAGGTTCGCCGCGATTGGACTGGGTTGTAGACATGTCGAGTTGTGTTGTACCGGTGGGCAGCTTGGGTGAGTTGTGCTGATGCCGATAAAGATGGAAGGGACGCCGAGTAATCTTTTCAGTTTTGCAGAGTAATGTTGAAAATGATGGTGCTAAAAATGGTGCCAAATGATGAATTAATCATGGTGCTAAAAATGGTGCCAAATAATGTTGCCAAATAAAGTTTGGTGCACTGCCGAATAATATTGATGAATTGATAATGGCCCAAATGGTGCGAAGCCGAACAGGTCATGAAAATGCAAATTTTGTAGATTCAAACTCTTGACTTTGAGCCCTTGTATCTTCCTTGTTTGAAGTCCGATTGGCCTTATTTTTGCGGTGTTGGATTCATCACTCGGCCTAGTGTGCGTTCCGCTATTCAGATGCGTCGTTCCGCCCTGGGTTGGATGCCGTTGGACCTCCGAAAGTTGACCAAAAGTAAGATTGATCAACCCATTTTGTGTTCATTTGTGTTCGGATTGGCATTGTTGCGGAGTAATTAGTGGTATGGTTGCGTAATGGTTGGAAGGCAGATTTTGGCACTTTGATTTGCCGAATCATTTGGTCACCGATAACAATGTATTGATGTAAAGTATTGACCCAGTATGTAATTCGTGCTGTCTTGTGAATAAAGTAAACCATGATGCATTGAAGTAACAAGCGGTTGATTTGGATGCCGATTTCAAATCACGAATAACTTGTGAATGATATTTGGCTCGTAGTGGCGCCATTCTTCTTATCCTTGTGTTCATAGATCACGTTAGTTGGGGAGTTGGTAGATACTCGGCAAAGTGAGAGCTTGATTGTTGTAGTCGTCTATGCAACTTGGTGAAATACATGATTATCGTTGCCGATGAGCTTGGTGATGGAAATAGTGTGAATTGGGCAAGTTGATAATTATCGGCATTGTCGAGTGAACTATGGTGAAGTCGCCAAAAGGTGTTGTCATCGTTGGGATTTATCAATGTCATTGGCGCCAAGGCGTTGCCAAGTAGGCGTAGTTGTAATAGCGGATCTTGAGTTTATGGTGATGATCACTACATAAAGATTTTGTGGATGACTTAGCAAGTTTGTTATGGGTGCCAATCAATTTCTTCCGGAATGTAGGGCTTTTCGATATACGAAACTCTTGGTTGGCAACTCTTTGTATTTGGTGTTGCTAAGAATGTGGTCGGCAAGACTTCTTTATGCATGCAACACCTTTGATCTTCGGTTTTGTCGAGATTTTGGTTGGCATCAACGTAAGCCATTAGAAAAAAGTAGAACCCAACTTGTTTAGCATAGGTATATGTGCATATATATGAAAAATCAACTTCAAGATATGTTTTGTGAAACAAAGATTAAATAAATAAATAGATAGATGCATGTATTAATGTGGCGAATAACTTTATTGAATTGCGAAAAGATGTTACGTACTAATAAAAGTGTGAAAACCATTTTTAGAAGGAGAAAATGGAGATATAAAGCAGATCCACATAATATGTGCTAACTACTCTTTTCAGAATGTCGAGATAGATATTAAACAAATGTTTGGACCAAATCTATGAGCATCAATATAGAAATGAGATTTAGAATAACAAGAGAGTTGACAAACAACCCAATAAAGAGTTATTGTTGCTGAGTTGGTTAATAGACAAGCTAAATAAAGTGCCGAATTAAATGAGCCTTTCAGTTTTAACAGTTTATTCCGATCTCATTTCGATCCCGCTTAGAAGATAGTGGTGCCGAATATCCTGATTAATAAACTTTTAGAGAGAGAAAGTAAAGATGCTCTACTCTGATTTTGTTCTTGTTGGTTTTAGCAGGCAAAAATTGATATTCAAAAAACAACCCACCAATACACATTTACTTACATCACAAATATATATAATATTATATGTACGTAGATATGCATATTGTGAATCAAGTTGAATCAAAATGAAAACGAGACCCAGCCGTGGGCCGTATTACTTGGGATTGATTTTGCTTTTGTGGAAAGTGTACTAACCTCAAAGCAACCCATATATGTTTACTTACAGCAGTATATTTGTTGTGTTCTTCGTTGATCTCATTCAGTCGTTCCCACAGACGGCGCCAATTGTGAGACCATGAAATATCCTCTCACATGGATGTTGTAGAGATCCAACGAAGAGAAGAGCTTCACCCCTGTAGATCTGCAATGAAGAACATAGTCGGTGCCACCCAACCGGGGTTGCCGGCCGGGAGTACTCCGATGATGAAGTTAGTCCTTGAATCAAGAAATAGTATATATGTATATCAGAAGGGGTGTGTGTGTGTGGTGGAGGAGAACAGACATACCTTTCACTTGGGATGCCCCCCCTTTATATAGATGGGGGATGTGATATTTATTTGGGCTGGACCTTTGTAGGCTTTGTTTGGGTTAGGCCCAATAAGCTAGTACCTATAATTTTCTGGCTCCCACAGAAATCTAGAGGATTTTCAGTGGTGGAAAGGTGGTTTTGGAATCTTAAATAGGAGAGGGTCATCCTCTCTCCTTGTTGTTTTGTATGCTTGCATAAGTGGCTTATATTGGTAGCATGTTGGCTTAGCTTGTTTTAGCTTCATTTCAGTATGTATTAGGCTTTGTTTTGCCATGATACAACACTATTTTTGCTTGGTTTTGTCACTCCATGCATGCCTAACACACTTGTAGTGTAAATCACACAAACTAGTCTTATATGCTTCATGTTTGAGCATGTCTTTCTAGCTTATGTTGACTTCATTTCAGTGGGTTTTTGGTGTTTCTTTAGCATGCCATGACTCTGTTTTGGGTGGGTTTAGTTGGCTCTTGTATGCTTCATGTACTTGTCTTGCAATCCTCTCATTTGCCTTAACATGCATCTTGCGTTTACACTACCATTCTTGCATGTTTGGCTCAACTCAAAGAAGCTTTTAGCCTTGTTTTACCATGCTTGAGCTCTGTTTTGTGTTGTTTTGATCATATATGCCACGCTTTGTATAGCTACAAGGCATTCTAGCTTCACTAGTATGCTTTATTTGGACTATTATCATGATTTGGCATCATTTGAAATGTTATTTCAGTTCATGTTTCATGCTCATATACGTGCACTTATCACTCCTTTAATGCTTTAAAGAGTTGATGTCTTATGTCTCATGAATGGACCATTGTGTATGCCTCCATGCTTAGGTCTTTGGGATGCCATCTAAGTGGGTTTTTGGGCTTATTTTGATATGCCTTAACTCTGTTTTTTATTGGATAATTCATGCTATGTTTGGTTTTGATAGGTGTAGTGTAACACCCCTTTGTAGCCTTGCATGCTCATGCCTTTTGGAGTTGTATTCTACCTTGTGTCGGCTAGTTTCGAGCATGTTTTTGGTCTTGTCTTGACCTGCCTTGGGACTGTTTTGGATGCCCTTGGCCCTTTGGGGCTTGATTCTTGTAGCCATGGTTTGAGTCCCTTGGCTAGCCTTAAGCTTTGGGCTTTCTTGTATGCTTTGCGTGCTTTGTATAGTTGGTTTGACACCTTTCCATGCATGATTTCAGAGCTTACAATGTTTGTCACATGTCCATATTTGTCCCTTTTTAAGAGCTCTTGAAAGTTGCCCTCATATACCTAGATGCTAGACCATTTACATGTGCATGTTTGTTTTGCATTTTCATGCTTCCAATTCATAACGTTGGCCACTAATTTTGGGCATGGCTGAGGTCTGTCCGTCTTTAGTTTAAGTCCATCTACCATGTTGTTCAAAGTTGCTACTTTACATCATGCTTACATGCTTGTTGCATGCTTATCATATTGCATGTTGTCACATGCTTGCTAATTGACATGTTGTCGCATGCTTGTTACATATTTAGTACATTATATGTTGTTGCATATTAGTTCCATTGCATGTTGTTGCATGCTTAGGTTGCTTTGCATTGTGTGTGCATTGTTTTGCCTCTTGATCAAACATGATAAAGGTTAAGGTACCTTATGTGTTTTGTGCATTTCATTTGATATTGAATTGCACACTTGAATCTTTTGGCCATCATGCATTGAATTGTGCGATTGATGGTCCGAGGTCGAGAACTGCACTCCTTTGAGTCTCAAATATGGTAAGGGTGTAGCTGCAAACATTGTCTTGTGAATGCATTGCCATGCTCGCTTGTTCTCTGCTGACAAAAGAGCATTTGCGAGGAAGGATGGCGATCGGCCATCTTCAATGTCGATCGGCTACAAGTTTTTGGCCGATGGCTTCATATTTGGTCGATGACTTTGTTTATCTTAGCCGATGACCATGATTTTTGGCGATGGCCTCCCAGATGCCCATGGGGTGAATCAAAAGTGTGTTGGGAATTTTCACACTTTGCGGTGAGGTGAAGCGAGCAAGGCAACATGAGGCATAGCAGATTCAGCGAAGTCGATAGAGTATGCATTTGTCCCTCTTCAAGGGGCCTCTTTACTGTTTTTCGTAGCTTAATTAATTTGTTAATTATTTAAATGTTGTAATAATTAGTTGTAGCTAGTTATTCATTTGATTGTGTAATAATTAATTAGCTTGTTAGTTAGTTAATTAGATGGTTTGTATTATTCTTTCGGACCCTCCGTCGAGAGGGCCAATTGTTGTAATAAGCGTGCGTGTGTGTGATGCATGTCTTCCAATCCCCATTCCTTTCTCCTTTTTACTTAACCACTTACGATGGTTAGTTTTAGGGCATATTTCATATAGCATCCTTATGCTCGCATCTTTGAATCCATTCATCTGTATTGCATGCGCCAGGCTCGGCGCATCATACTAACTGCATTGTATTTCAATCCCTACTTAAATACATGTATCGAATTGTCGCATCTCATATGCCATCTTAGAATAGCCGAGCCTATTCTAGTTGCATTTTTCCTGTGTTGCATTACCCATCTTGACATGAATTAGGATCATGCATTGATTACTAACTAGTTCTTTGTTTTGGTTCGGAGTACACTGTGAGTGTTTATGCTTTAGCATCTTGCATGTGTGTGAGTGTTAACATGACAGCATGCTTGCCATGAGGCTAATTACTTATGTGATATAACTGCTTGAATGCCTGTGGGTGAAGGTTGGATTACTTGAATTGGAACGATTCATTGAAATCCGTTTTAGCCTACTTGCGAGTAGCAAACTTCAAACCATTTCCAAACAAACGGATATGCTATGTTTTGTTCCAAATTAGGCAATCTAGTCAATACTTGTGTGTTGTGCGCATTACATAGTAATTCTAGCTAATTAACGGAATAAACGCATGTGTTTTCAAAACAAGATATCATGCTTAGTACAGGCCGATCTTTGATCGGCGGCGAGATGCTCATTGCATGACCTTCCCTCTCGTACCCAAGTTCCCAAGCGAGGCAACTTTGGTGATGACCTTCCATGCAGCGATAAAGAGATGCATGTTCTATGCAATGACAAAAGCGTATTTGATAAAGTTGACTCGATCGCAACTCCGATTTACCTCTTAGAAGAGTTGCAATATGTTTTAAAAGGATACACCCGTTCATATTGACTAGCTTGAACATAATGTTACGAAGACACGGTTCGCAGAGGCAATTGGAACTTAAAAGTGAACTTTCCTTGCATTTCTAGAAATGAAGACACAAAACGACATTAAAATTCAAAAGGCAATGGGCACTTGTCGGCCACCGAGGAGGCGTCGGCCACTGTCGACCTGCTTGGTGGCGGTCGGACCGATGGCAAATTAGGGCCACTTTGGTCTTTTCTCCTCGGGTCGTTAAGTAAACACACCCAAACTTCATTTCCCTACTTTCCCATTGCCGAAATCCTCCCTTTCTCTCTCTAGACACTTTTCCCTCTAGATCACATGCTTTATACCGTTTTCCAATGCCCCATGATTGTTTGATTCGCTAAAACCTCTTGATTTCCTTCGTTTTGAATCGATTGAATTTGATTTGTGCTTTTTCTTTATTCTCACCACTTGAGGCTTGTTTCCGTCAAGTTTCTCTTGATTTTGTGCCTTTTCGGGCTTTGACTTTTTCTTTCCTTTTCTCTCTCCTAGGATTGACTTTTGGCATTTTCCACCAATTTTCTTCATTTTCGCCCACTTTCGACCTCATTTCGGATGACGGACAACATTCCACATAGCGGATCTTCTTTGGGGATGGAGGCGAATCCCAAACTGTACCACTACCACCCGGGGTTCAACCCTTTGACCCAAGACATATCATCATGAGACATATGTGTTTCCACTTTCGACAATATTCATCATTTCGGAGGGTTTGCACGAGGTTTGCGGAGGACCTCTTGCTATGAGAGTCGAGTCCCATTTATCCTCTGGCGCCACCGAGGTATACACTTTATTTTTATATTTTCCTCAATTTACCTTGCATTTCTTGCATAAATCACACTCTTACCTTGTATTTACGCCATTGCCTTTTATCTGTTTATCTCAAATACATTCTTGCCTTTGTATTTCTTACATTGCCTTTCATCTGTTTATCTCAAACACATTCTTGCATTGAATTTCTTACATTGCCTTTCATCGCCAATTAGATTCTGGAGGACTCACATTCTATCAAAGGATATGGAGCCACATCGCGAGGAGTGGTATATAGAACTTCCCTTGACATCTACAGGATTATCAATGAGGCGGCTTTGGCTTGTTCTGCACGGGGCTATCCCGTCTCATAGCAAGTAGACCCTTACTCTAGTAGAGAGGTGGTGGGATACCACCAACTCTTTCCACTTCTCTACTATGGGGGAGATGATGATGACTCCCTATGACTTCTCTATGCTCCTTGGCATAGAGGTAGGGTCATCCGATCTCTTATAATCTGAGACATGGGAGAGTGGGAGGCCACGGATCTTCCTACTAAGGGCACGCCCACCTCTCTTTTGGTCGGGGATGGTGAGATAAAATTGGTTTCTGAGCATTACAGAGGAACAAGCTAGAGACCCTAGAAAAGATCGAGCAGTACGCCTGAGGCTTCTTGATGTTCCTTTTCGGCACCACTTTGTTCGCCGACCAGGCGAACACTGTAGGCTATATCTCTTGAGTGCCATAGTGGACTTGTCTCAGTGCGGCTTTATGATTAGGGCGGCGTTGGCCTTGCTACCTTGTATGGCTACATGAGCTCGACATCTCGCAGGAGCGGGAACAGAGTTAGTGGATACTGGAGAGCCTGGAAGGTATGCTTTACTTTTCTGCTTTGCATTTTCTGCCGTGCTTTCTGCTTTGCACTTTCTGTACACTGCACACACAAAATCTGCTCTTTACTTCACACTTGTACTTTCTGTATGTTGTACTACACATTATGCTTTCTGCATTCTCTGCATTCTACATACACATTTTGCTTTTTGCATTGCCTATGTCTATATGTTGTACACTCACTGCTACCTTTTTGTTTCTTGCAGCTATGGGTATATGCATACTTCTTGACCTTTTCCCCAAAGCCAGAGGTGGAGATGCCTCCTGTTGTACCATACTCTCATCAGTACAATGATAGGTGCTTGAGGAGGACCAGGGAGACCTTTCCATTCTTTCCCCGGTACTTCGACACCGTGACCGCGGCAGAGGTAACTCAAAACTCACAATTATTTCTACTTTACTTCAGCACTGATTCATATTGCATATCTAATGGCAACTAACAACCTGCGTATTCTCTGTTTGTAGATCTCTTGGTAGCCTTGGGCAATGATGCTGAGAGTCGGGGACGGTTCTTGCGGCTCGAGGGCTTCCGCTTGACTTGTGCTCGAGGGCGGTATGCGAGCTGGTTCTTAGGCCAGTAGCTTTATATGCGGACCTTAGGTTTGCCGTGGCAGTAGTTCCCATGGCGCCTCCGCCATCTATCACGATTCTGAAGAGCCTTTCCTCCAGGAGGTGATTGAATTTACTTGGTGTGTGGCTGTGGGCTACTTTCTCGGAGAGGGACTATCGACATTTATCGGGCGCATCTCATGCCTCTGTTGATGGGTACTCGTGCTCTTATAGGGAGAAGCGTGAGATGTCCCCGATAGCGAGGCTCGGCGGTGAGGGTAGGGCTAGATGGGTGCTCCTCATAGGCGGTTATACATTGGCTAGAGCTTCGATCAAGTTGACATCTTTGGTGGTACACTGGAGAGACTTACTAGATTCCAATTGAGCCTCCAATGGCTGGTCATAGATATGTTAGAGCTCCTGACTCATCTCTGGTATGTATCATAGTTTTTCATTCATTTTTTCCATTCTCTCTTAGATATTCATTCCTTTTGGGCACTGATCATTCCCAAATGCATTTGCAGGCACCTCCAGGATACACTGAGGATCTACTAGAGTTATTGGCCTCATTCGAGAACATGATCTTGAAGAGGGAGGCACTGTTCGGATTCCATGGCATTCAGGTAATTTCTTTAGTTTTCTTACATTCCAGTCATTACATTTCCACTGACATATTGAAACTGACATTTTAACTGAAAACTTCCCCATACTACATTAATACACAACATCTAAATTCATACAATGTACCTGACTTTTGCATATACTCATTTTGCACACCATACTTGCATCTGATACACATACTGTGGCTGACATATACCAATTGACTTTTTAGGTCCCACCTATTCCAACGGCACCAATGGCAACAATACCAGGACCATCAATACCCCCTCCGGAGGGGAGAGAGATAGGCTCGATGCTGCAATCGAGGCCAAGCTAGGGCGCCCAAGTGAGAATGGCCTTCAGAGTCCATTTTGAGTGAGGATGATATGGATCGAGGCCGAGGAGGCGGTGGTCGACATGCTAAGTCGTCGAGGCGGAGACGATGGGCTGGCTCGGATTACGCTAGTGATGACAGCGATCTTGAGGAGGCGGCAACGACTCGGTTCTAGTTACGATTGACATCTGGTTCAAATAAGCGGCGAGATGGAGATAGCTCTGCGAGTCCGTTCCACCAAGGAAGAGGATGAAGAGGGCCTCTAAAGCTTGAGATAGTTGGTCTTGATTTACCTATATTTTCTTTTTGCTTAGTTTCTTTTGTTAGTAGTGTTAGCACTTTGTGCGACTTCAAGCGAGTTTTATTTGCTATAAAAACTTATCTTGCACTTTTGTAAAAAGTAACCATGATCAGAATGAAAACCAGTTTTTGTATGAAAAAGTGTTGTATTTTGCATTCTGAGCATCGCATAGCATAGAAATGAGATTGAACTTGATTGATGGAAATTGCACATTGCATTGGCATAACTTTCTTGATCAAGTAGTGAACCAACTAACAACAAAGCAAGGAAAACAATGTACAACTCGATAAATAATCAAGTAATATACAACTTGATAAACAACACACAATATACAACTCAATAAGAAAAACAAATACAACTCGATAAACAAATTGAAACAAAACGGCTCAACAAAACTAACTAAAACAAGACAACACAATGCACAAAGAGCAGAACAAAACACAGATTCTTAGCACTATCAACACACAGGTGGACCACAGGACAGCCAAGAAGGTTACTGGCCATGAACAGAGGCTATTGGCCACCAGTGGTGTCTGTCGACCACCAGTGGTGGCCGGTCGGCCATCAATGTGAGAGACCTCTAGATTGTTGCCACCTGTCTTCCACTCAATGCCTTACCCTCTACAAAAGCTGGGATTTCGTACTTTCTTCATTCCAGCTTTGTTTTTACCACAAATGGAGCCATTTTTTGCCGAAAAACTCTCTGGTTGGATTGTAACTTTAGATGGCTCGGAAAAGCTGAATTTTTGGGGTTTCAACATAAATGCACTATTCCTGCTAAGTCGTTCTCCACTGTGTTTTTCGTTCCTACATGCCGCAGCTAGATATTGGAACCCGGTTACGCACGTGTTCAGCTTCGGGGGACAAGAGATGTGCTCTATAATCGAAGAATTTCAAGTGCTAATGGAGTCCTGGTGGGATGAAGAATCTTGCCCCAACCCTGTTTTGGTCATGTAATAACCCGACCCTCGCCCATGATTCTGGTATACTTTCAGTTCCCTTATTCTGCATATTTAAATGCTCATTGAGAAATTCCATGTTAAATTAAGTTTAATTAAGTGAACTTTATGATTGTAGATTTCCATCTGTTTAATAAGAAACCATATCTGTCATATTTAAAATGTGGATAAGAAATTGGAAGCCCCAGAGGCATAATTATCTGAAATTGATTATATATCTATGATCAGCATAATTTTCAGGTAATATTAAGCATGTTTATGAAATTTCAATTTCGGCATGATTAAACGATTCAATTTTGTCTTATTCACCCTTTTATATATATATGAAGCTCCTTAGACATTTTTTTTTGACTTAGAAGTTTAATGAAAAATATCTCCTGGAGGGGCTAGGAGATTAAGGGAAGAAGGAAAGAAAGAGGAGAGTTCAACAAAGAAGTGATTTGGGTTAAAATTAGAAGGGTTTTGGAGAAATTGAAGTTTAAGGTAAGTTTCATTCCCCTAACTCAATCCTCTTCCTCAAATTGAAATAGCAAGTTTATGATTTGGTATGATCTACAATGAAATAGAAGTTTTGGATGAATGTGTCTTGAAGTTTAGCATGGAAATCCTATCATTTGTGCATGTTGGACCTAATTGAAGTCATGAACAACCTCTTGCTCCTTATTTATATCCATGTTTATGCTATGTTTTGTACCATTATGTATGTGTGTATGAAGTTAGGAGCCTCAAGAATGAAATCATGTTGTTGAGCTTCAATTTTATCTAAATCAGTTGAGTGATGTTTGTGGATTTAATGCAAGCTAGATTATGGTGTATTATGCCATGAATTACATGCTTTTTGAACCATGAATTAGCCATAAAAAGCCCCATGTTGGACCCCTTAATTATGCATCAAGAGTTGGAATATCTGAAATTTGATTTGGGCAATTCTTGAATCGCGCGTTGAGTCATGACCGCACGTACGAGAGCCAATCGACGCATGTGCGGGGGTTGTGGCCGCACGTGCGGGAGGAGAACAGAATTGGGGCTTTCATTCTGCTTAAAAAGCACGTGCGGGACTAGCCGCCGCACGTGCGGCACACGTTGAAAAATTTGGATTGCTCCGTTTTGTGTGTAGGGTCCTCTAATGTTGTCGAAATATATGTTTGATGCCTTTCTGATGATGATTAATCCTTACGAAGTAAAGCGAATCAAAAAGGAGTTTGATGGGGGAAAAAGAACTAATATGTGAATTTAAATGTGTACAAGGCACACTACGGGCGGAACAAGTATGTCATCACGGCGCTGTGAGTAGTAGTACTACTATAATATATTTTCTTCTAGATAATGAGTTCAATTAGCACTCTATAACGCATGTTAAATATGGAATAGGTGCATGAGTTAAGGAATGTGAATGCATAATGGTAAGGATGTGGGTACCTTCTTATGACTTTGAACCTTTATAAATTCTACAACAAGTCTGCTCTAATAACTGTCAGGAATGTCCTATTAAACATACGTCTATGCTAACTCATGCGAATGAGGTAATGGTTACCAGTAGTACTTCATTAATTACAAGTCAGCTATGTTAACGTATATGAACAATTAGACAAAGGGGTATGTTTCTATACGTTACCAATTAATAAATCAAGTGAACTACGCCGTTTCCTCAAGAATAAAGAGAAATTATGTTCATTCTTGAGGAATGGATTTTGAGTAAATATGAGATAGTTATAGGTTATCAAGGGTAGAGACCTTCGATGAATCAGAATACTTGGAAAGCTATGCGTATTTGCGTGAATGAGAAATTATTCAGAAACCACGACATAAGAGCAAAAGGTCTTCCATGTTTCTATAACCCCTGAGAATATGAATTATTCTATCTTTGTTAAGTATACGATAATAACATTATGTGACAAGAAATGCCTTACTTTCTAACATGTTACGTTCTGAATCACTCAATGATTGTCCACTTATATAAAGGTATTCTTAGCGCAAGGCCCTTACAAGTATGTTACAAGTTCATGTATATTATCAATTCAAGTATGTTACAAGTACGTTACAAGTATACGCATGTTACAAGTGCATATATGTTACAAGTTCAAGTATGTTACAAGTATGATTCATAATTTCTGTTTATGGTTCAAGCATAAGGAACATGCATAAAGAACATGTATGATTTATTTCCATTTATGGTATGACAAGACGCATATGTTTGGTTAGTAAGACCTAATAATTATTGGTATGAAACAAAGTGCTACACGGAACTAAGTGCTACAATGTGAGTCACCTCTAGAATCCGTGTAAGACACCTCTTGGGTTCATACATATATGTTCAAGGGCTTCATGCCAACCTTTCAAGGGCTTTTATGCCACACATTTCAAGGGCTTTTAGGCCGCATGTTTCAAGGGCTTCATGCCAACTTTTCAAGGGCTTCATGCCATATGTACAAGGGCTATATGCCAACATGTTTAAAAGTTTAATGCTAATATGTTCAAGGGCTATCGCCACTTTGTTCAAGGGCTTAAAGCCATTATGTTCCAAGATATTATGTTTCAAGTCTATATGTTTCAAAATTGGGCCTTAGGCCGTTCAAGAAATAATACAGAATCAATTAACCTTATGCCTTATTATTTATGTATGCATTGATACGTATTATAATTCAAGTTGAGCATTGAATTGTTTGTGTACTATTATTCACCGAGCTTCGCTCACTTTGTGTTATGTCTGTACTGTAGGTAATCACTTTGGGAGTCCGTCTTAACCCTTGAAGCTCACCCTTCAGTTGTCAACCCCAGTATGCCCAGGCTCCCAGACCAAGTCTATGCATTTGTGTCAAATTTTCTTAAGATTTTGGCTTGCACTTTAATTATTTACCTAAGGTTAAAATGTATGTATATGACCCCTTTCTATACTAATGTAAGTTTATGCAATAATGTATGTGTATGGGCATGTTCAAAATAAATGACTCTCACGAATGTGATCCTGGCATGTTAGGTTTAGCTCAATGGATGCTTTTCTGTGCTATTTATTATATTAGATGCTTCCGTTCAGGCCCCATATGATATATTTATCAGGTTAAGTGTCCGTTTCTATATGGGTCATGCCCGAACTTTTAGGGGCAAAGTTGGGTCGTGACAAGTCACATCTAAGCTTTGGGAAGGATGTGTGGGCTCACTTTACATGATGCCCCATCCTTGCTTCACAATGGAGAGCAAGATATCCACAGTTTGATTCATGGATTTTCTGATGCCGGTGATCGTGGCGATCGTCTTTGGCAGAGTTTTCGACAGCATGCCCTTTGTTTGTGCATGTTATCGCATTTTCTCCTTGCTCCGGGTTTCCGAGGGTCTAGCATTTGGATAGTTGAAGTGACCCAAGGCTTGAAAGAGGGCAAGAGCTGCATCGGCTTGACATTAGCTGAGACTTTGATGGGCTTAGACGCCTTTCATCGGTGAGAGATAAACAAATTTGCAGGAAGTCCACTACTTCTTCAGGTAATGTTTCCCACCTTTTCTCATTTGTGTTTCTCACATCACTCGGCACTCATACTTTGTTTTTCTCTCAAAACCCTTTCTCACTTTTTCTCTCAACATACACCTCTCTATTCTTTAATCTCTCTTTTCTTTTATCTCTCCCTAGATATAGCTCATGGATAGGTTAAAAGTAGTGCATTCTTGCTCTGCATATTCAACACGAGGCTATTTCTTTCGCCAACAGCTAGTTGACTTCTCGAACGAAGGGCGGTGGTGCCATTGGATATGCAACAGGTCTACTGTTGACATTACTTGGCGCAGCCCCTGGTTTGATCTGCCTGAGATGAGCTAAAGCATGGCTCGACAACCCGGCATTCAACTGATTGGCTTGACACACTACATTTTCTACTTTCCATTCTGATTCAGGCGTCAATTTAGACATGACCAGACTTGTCTTGACGAGGGGGTAGAATACCCGACTTCATACCCAATCTGAGATTCACAATTAGCTCGATACCCCACTACTTGGAGGATGAAAGAACTTCTTGCTCCCGCCCCTAGTTTCAACTGCGCACTTTTTGGTGAGTGCTTGACTTGGCTTGAAGATGAGGCTCAATCTGGGCCCACTTTAGCATCAGAAACTTCCACAAGCACAAGTGGGGGATGTAGGAACACCTGACTCAGCTATGCCCCAACTTTATTGCTTTGATCTTTACTTTTCAATTTTTCTTTTTGAATGTAATAAAAGCAACTTTGATTTGTGTCAAGAACCGGAGAACTTTGTATTGAAATCAATGAAGTTGTGGGCACTGAAAATTTTCCTTTTAGTCCAAAAATGGTCTAAGTTGTAAAAAGATTAATTTAAACAAAATCAACTTTTAATAAAACTTTTCAAAACCATTTTCGATGAGGATCACAACTTGACACACATGGAATCTATCCTCGAGATGTACAACCCCAAATCCAAAAATGAAAAATTGCCCTTTGACTGAATAACCTTTGCTCAAGATTGTAGTTAGCTCTTTTCTTAGAGTAAGGATCACAATCGAACTTTCAACTAATAGACAAAGATGACCAGATCAACATATGGACACAACTGATTTGGAGGTGTTTACAGCCAGACTTTGAAACGAAGTTGCCTACGTATCCCGAAGATGGAAATCAGGCCTTACGTAGTTCGGTTCGAGTTCGCTCGGGTATTAATGCTCTCATTGTGTGCTCTAACTTTTGCCAAGGCCGCCCTTTCTGGGTTTTCAACCTTGTGAGCTCAATTTTTCTTTTTTCTAATTTTTTTGTGCTCTAACTTTTGCCTAGGTCACCCTTATGGATTTTCGGCCTAGCGAGCCTCTCAGGGGTAATATTTCTTCAACTTGTCCTTGTTGATCGGTTGGGAAAATTCTAGGCCATCCAGGTCTATAAGAATAACAGCTCCACTCGACCAGATGGTTTTGATAATGTAAGGACCAGTTCAATTGGGTCTGAACTTGCCCCTAAGGTCATGGATGGGAGCTCGGTTGTCTTTTAGTACCAAATCCCCTTCCTTAAGATTCCGAGACTTAACTTTTTTGTTAAAAGCCCTGGCAATCCTGCATTGATATCCTTGAACATGGTACAGTGCTTTCAGCCTCCTCTTATCGAACAACATTACTTCTTCGAACCTGCTCTGCTACCAATCCGCTTCTGCTATCTAGCACTCAGCCATAACCCGCAATGACAGAACCGCTATTTCAATCCGTAGAACAGCTTCGATCCCATAAACAAGAGAGTACGAAGTTGCCATAGTAGATGTTTGAATTGAAGCTCTGTAGCCCCAGAGAGCAAATGGCAATTTGTCTAGCCAGTCCTTGTAAGTCTCAACCATTTTTTGCAAAATGTACTTGATGTTCTTGTTGGCAGCCTCAACAGCTCTGTTGGGTTGCGGCCAATATGTAGATGACTTATGAAAATCCACATTGTACTTCTCCAACAAGTCGATCACTTCTTTCTTAAAATGGGAGCCATTGTCTGACATGATCTCATTCGAGACTCCATAACGACAAATGATGTTGTTGCAGATGAACTTAGCCACATGCACTTCCCAACACTGCATAAGACTAAGCTTCCACCCATTTTGTGAAATAATCAATTGCCACCAGAATGTACTCGTGTCCATTTGACCCTTTTGGTGTAACTGTCCCAATGACATCAATTCCCCAGACTGAGAAAGGCTATGGTGAAGTCATATTGTACAGCTTCAACGGCAGGATATTCATGCGATTTGCATGAATTTGGCATTTGTGACATTGTCGAACAAAACCAATACAATCCTCCTCCATGGTAGACCAGTAGTAACCTTGCCCGAGAATTTTCCGGGCTAGCACTACTCCGCTCATCTGCGCTCCACACTCTCCCCTATGAATGGCCCCCATTAGGCGCTTCGACTCTTCTGCATCAACACATAGTTTGCGCATTCCCAAATGACCCCTTTTATACGACTTACCCCCACAGATGATAAACTGTACGGCCATCCACCGTATTGCCCTCTTATCTTTGGCATTTGCCCCCTGGTGGATAAACCTCATTTTCCAAGAAGTTCCATATATTATAATACCAGAGGTTTTGATCTTGCACTTCATCTATTGTGGCGATCAACTCGTAGGTCGGCATGTATCTCTACTCGATAATGATCGGACGTATCCGGACTCCCAATGGGATGTCTATCATAGAAGATAGAGTTGATAAAGCATCAGTGAAGTTGTTGTTCTCTCTTAATAGACGTGTAAAGGTCAGCTTCTCAAACCTAGGAAGTAAAACGTCCAAGGTTGGTGGTAGATCATCATCTTTTCTTCTTTGACCTTCCAGTCTCATTTTGCTTGAGACACAACCAGGTTCGAGTCCCCAATGACGTCCAACCTTTTTGCCCCTAATTCTAGGGCGACTTCCAAACCAGCGATACATGCTTCGTATTTTGCCTCGTTGTTGGATACTTTGAACCGGAGTTTGAAGGCTAAAGGTATGTGGGAATTGTTGAGTGTTATCAGCAACACCCCTATCCCATAACCGTACTGGTTAGATGCTCCGTTAAAGTACATTGTCCAAGTTTCTTTCTCAACCTGCAGAATGGCTTCATCTAGGAACAAGTATTCCACTGCTTCATCTCCTTCCACTAGGTGATCTGCTAGGAACTCAGCTACCGCTCTCCCCTTGACAAACTTCTGAGTGACATATTTTAAATCAAATTCAGAGAGAAGAAGCAACCAACAGGCTAGCCTACCCGTAAGTGCTGGTTTCTTGAAGAGATATTTGATGGGATCTAATCTCGAAACTAGAATTACAGAGTGAGCTAACAAGTAGAGCCTTAAATTGTTGGTAGCCCATACCAAGGCTAAGCAAGCTTTCTCTAGTGGGGTGTAACGGGTCTCATACTCCAGCATTTTCTTGCTCAAGTAATAGATGGCTTTCTCCACTCTATCCTCAGATTCTTGAGCAAGCATGCATCCCATCGTTGTGTCTGTTACTGACAGATACAAAATCAATGGCTTCCTTGGCTCTGGTGGCGACAAAACAGGCAAATTCTGAAGGTACTGCTTGATCTGCTCAAAAGCAAACTGATATCGGTCATCCCATTGAAATTTCTTTCCTTGCTTTAAGAGACCAAATAGTGGTTTACAAGTCAAGGTTAATTTTGCGATAAACCGTCTTATGAATTGCACTTTACCCAGAAAGCCTCGCACCTCATTTTCAGTCCTTGGTGGTGGCATTTCTAGGATGGCCATGATTTTGGAAGGATCTACCTCAATGCCCCTTTGTGTGATCAAGAAACCCAGCATTTTCCTTGCCGTTACACCAAAAGTGCACTTATGTGGATTCAGCCTCAATCGATATTCTCTGATCCGTTGAAAAAATTTGTTCAAGGCAGTGTAGTGGCCTTCTCTTTCCTTGGACTTGACAATCATGTCGTCCACATACACCTCAACCTCTTTGTGGATCATATCATGCAGAATTGTGGTTATAGCTTGTTGATAGGTAGCCCCAGCATTCTTTAACCCAAACAACATCACCCTATAGCAGTAGGTTCCCCACGGCATAGTTAAAGCAGTCTTCTCTCTATCCT
Source organism: Camellia lanceoleosa (assembly GCA_025200525.1). Taxonomy (NCBI): domain Eukaryota; kingdom Viridiplantae; phylum Streptophyta; class Magnoliopsida; order Ericales; family Theaceae; genus Camellia; species Camellia lanceoleosa. The sequence goes on along the minus strand of CM045768.1, from coordinate 30,251,786 downwards.
CGGGTGCCATCAGAATCTGGTTATACCCGAAAAATCTATTCATGAAGGAGAGCAATGCATGGTCTGCGGTAAAATCCACCAATTCATTGATGTGCGGTAGAGGAAAGTTGTCTTTCGGACTAGCTCTGTTCAGATCTTTGAAATCCATACATACCCGAATTCTGCCATCTTTCTTCAGCACCAGAACAATGTTAGCCAACCAAGTCAGGTACTCAGATACTAGTAAGAACCCTGCGTCTATCTGCTTGGTGACCTCTTTCTTAATCTTTGAAGCTCAATCCGGGTATAATCTCCGCAGCTTCTATTTGATGGGTTGGGCCTCGGGGTCAAGAGGGATTTGATGTTGTAAAATCTCAGGATCGATTCCAGGCATGTCTTCGTAAGACCACGCGAAAACATCTTTGAAATCTTTTAATAAAGTGACTAAGCGCTCGTGTTCCTCCAAAGACAATGTGGACTCGATCTGGACCAGACACGGATCTTTCTCAATACCCACATTAATTGCACTAATTTAATTAACGAGCGGTTTTATAAACCTTTCCCCTTCCTGATCAATCAAATGTTTCAAAACTAGAGGAATTCCTTCCTCATTGTTTTCACTAAAATTTTTAAAGTCATGATCATTGCAATATACAAGTGGCACCGAGAAGTACTCAGAAACTACAGTGGTATTCACATTCAAAAGATCCAGCTCATCCAATTCCTTGGTTACAACCGAGTCAAAAGAAAAGGAAAAAGATGACCTGGACAAAACTTCGGCATCCGGGTTATCAACCCTAGGAATACCAGACTCCGACTCAGAAGAACTGGAATCTAATTCTGACTCCACAGAATTTGTGGAATCAGATTCCGGCTCACTACCTGATTCAGAGCTACTGGACAGAAAACCCTCCTCTAGCTGCCAAGTGAGGATGGTGCGTTAGTTGCATCGAAGATACCACAGGAAGGGTCCACACCTGATTGGTCTCCGATCATGGAAACGGTTAGGTCATCTCCCAAGCTCTCCAGGTTGATCTGAGGATCCGAAATGAGACATGCTATTGTTGCTTCTACCTCAAGTTCATTGTTGTTGAACTCACTTCCTGTGTTCTGTTCAGCATTAGCAGTTAATTCAATCTGTTCCTATGTGGCTTCACCCTCTTACAGTTTAGTTCGAAGAAGATCTCAAAGCCGGGAACACGTTACTCTGAATTAAACCATGGCTCAGAAAAACCACAAAATGGGAAGTCTTCTCCTTCCTGGACAAAACGGCCGTTCAGAGTTCCTTGAATTGGCCTGTGCACAAGCTCATAGTGCTTCCCAGTTTGTTTAGCTTTGGCTCTTCCTGCCATTTCTTTCCCTTTCCTCACCCAGTCCTCTTTGGTGGGTGTACAGCCCAAGCCAAAGACATCAGGTTTATGTGGCACTTCGTCCAGTATAGTAACGCCCTTCTAGCAATACAGTAACGCCCTTTTGGCTGCTCTTTCCTAATCCCATCTCAGGTATATGCTATAGCTTGTTCATGAGAGACACTAAATGAACACTGACATATACGCCCTTATCAACAGCTAAGATATTTTGCACCCGTCGAGCCTCAGTCAAGGTAAAACCAGACAAGAAAACATCCTCGTCGCCGTGTACAATCTCCAGTATGGGTGTAGTAACCTCTGGCGGAGGAAGTATAGATGAATTCCCAAACACAATGGCTACCTCCTTTCCAATAGGGTACTTCAGCATTTGATGCAAGGTGAAGGAAACAGCTTTTACTTGGTGCAACCAGGGTCACCCAAGTAATAAGTTGAAAGTAGCCGGAACATCCAGGATTTGAAACTCAATATCCTGTTGAGCCGGACCAACTTGTACTCTGACTTGTACTGTTTCCATCACTTCTCTGCTTGTGTTGTCGTAAGCCCGGATCACTTGGGCCGTTGGTATAAAATCTGCTGGCTTCAAACCAATGGCATAGGCTCCGCGAGACGGACAAACATTGATTGCAGACCCACTATCCACCAATACAATCGGCACTCACTTCTCTCTACACTCTACTAAGATGTAGAATGGCTTGTTGTGTGCAAAGCCTTCGAGTGGCAGTTCCTTATCAAAAAAGGTCAAAGTTGGCGCAGCACCCCCTGGGAAGACTAATTCCACCAGTTGTTCTAGAGTTGTGTTGATAGACAGTTTGGCTTTATCCATTGCCAACAATACAACTTGCATGTGTACCCGCGAAGCCATAAGTAACCCCTAGATAGATATGTCTACTTGAATCTTCTTCAACTGCTTCAACCTAGCCTCTTCCTCTAATAGTTTTTCCCTCTGTTTTTCAGCCTCCTTGTCCTTTTCGGATGCTTCAGGTTGGTCTAAGTGTGGAGGCTTGAAGTAACGCCCGCTTCTAGTAATATGATCCACCTCCTCAGAATACCAAGTGTTGTCTGGTAAGTCTTAGCCCCAATCCTCGTCGGTATGGACAAGATGCAGATCATCATCTTCCCACCATACTCCTCCGGCAACGGACAAGCAATTGTCTAGTTCTGTTGTAATTACTCTTACATCATAGTCATCTCTCATAGGGTGTTTGGTTTTTCCAACTTTCCCAGTATTCTCATCCCTTTCCTGTTCAAACTGTATCAATGTGGCTTCTTGTTTTGTATCAGTAGTACTAATAATGCCCGATTCCTGAGCTAAATTCTTAATACCGGTGCTCTCCGGTAACTTTCCTTTGTCCTCGATCCTTCTGGCCTTCGTAGTAGTTCCTGCTTCTGGCTCTTCTAGTTTTGGCTGAAGTCCCTCACCCATATCAGGTTCATCATTGAGCCACCCAGAGTTGTCTGTTGCCCCGTTCAGATCGAACCAGTTAATGTGCATATCTCCCAAATCTTGCTCATTGAAGAATTGCAGATTGTTGATTTCTTCCTCCAGGTCAGCTAGGTCATCCTTCCGAACCACACTAACCTCCATTCTTGTTGGCAACTCCACCTCTGGTTTGGCCTTATTGGTTGGCAGAATATAACGGTATTGGTTGTATTCCTCCTTAGATAAATCCATGGAGCCCTCAGGCACTGAACTAATATCCCCATTCCCCACCAATGCTACCCTGCCTTTATCTACCACGGTCACCACCACAGGTTTGGGATGGGATGTGGATGTGTTCATCATGCACAAATTTGTGCTTTCCGGGATGAACAGCGCCGGCTTAGGTAGGTGGACAGGGGTGATGTATATACTGGGGTCGTAAGAGATGGCCAGTGTTTGTATGAGGTTTATTTGCCGGGGTGGAGGGGCTTGGTTATGTGGTGGGAGAGGATTTGTAGTGACATTGGGTTTTTCGGGGGGTGCTATCACCTTATTGTCAATGAGATCTTGAATCTCATGATGTAATCTAAAGCACTGATCAGTATCATGACCATGCTGTTGGTGAAAAGCACAGTATTTGGCTGGGTTATGTTTTGGAGGGAGATGATCGGGCAATGGGCGTTGTTCTAACGGCTTCAGATGTCCTTTTTTGATTAGGACCCTCAGGGCCGCAGATAGAGACATGTAGAGTGGGGTAAAAACCCTCTGGCCTCAGGCCTGATGGCTTGAGGTTTGGGAAGTTGTATTGGATATGCCGGTGAAGGGGTTAGCAGTCTTGGGTGTGGTGCTGACCAGACCATGCTCACATTCGAAGGTCGCGTAGAGGTGCTACCAGTCGTAGCTGTATTGAAGCTACGTGTAAAGGGCCTTTTAGGCTATTCTTTCTCGTGGTCTATCATACCCTGTTTCATTGCGTCCTCTATTTACACCCCTATTTCGTGGAGGTCAGTAAAAGTAGACAAAGGCAAGACTACATTTTCTGGAATAATCTTCCTTGCAAATTACGGACCACCATTCTGATCTGGTCCTTCGGCTCCTGACGAGTTGCTTTGAGATCACGAGTAGTGACCTCGATCTGAGTATTGTAGGAGTACTGCGCTATGAAGGCCTTGGTCATTTCCTCCCAGTTTCTTTTCATAGAGTCTTCAAGCTTGGCATACCAGATGGCCGCTATACCCAACAGGGTCCGGCCAAAGAGCGACAACTTCTGTAATCTGGATAGGCCCATCGGCTGCAAAATGTTTGAGAATAGCTGCAAGTGGACCATGGGATCACCCGAGCCATCAAAGCGGTCTATATGTAGCATTTTGAATCTGTTTGGCAAAGTTACTGCGGAATTAGTATAGCCATCCTCAATGTCAGGGATTGAATTGACGCCCTGAGCCTATTTAAAGAGCTTTTCCAGCTTGCTCACTTTCAGTGCAGTAGGGTCAACCTCGAATTCAAATGGCACCTCTGTCAAGTAAGCCGGTGCCTTAGAGATCTGAGGTGTGATGGGATCTGCCTAAATGCTCGCATTTTCCTAGACATTGATTGCGACCCCGGGTACAAGAATTCCCACTGGGGGTAGATGGGATGCTGAGGCTACTGCTGGTTTTGGCTGCTGTTGCTGAAGCCTTTCTATTACCTCTGCTTGATGGGCTACAACCTCGACTTGGCGGGTAGCATCTACTGCATAGCCTCTATGGTTTGCCGGAGTTGACGAAGCATGTCTTCCATGTTGACTACAGGACTTTGAGCCACCGGAACTGATGAATACTCTCTGTCTGGAGTAGAAGTAGAAGATTGGGCCTGACTGGGCACGGGCGAAGTAAACGATGATTGCTGAATTGGAAAATTCTGTCTAACCCTCCTCCGTCTGGTAACCGAGGAAAGTGAAACAAACACTGACTGTCCCCTGACTAGATCCCCAGATTTGCAAATCCTTCTAACTCGGGTCCAGAGTGCTTGGGGGTTAACAGAATCGTCTGAAGCAATGGTGAAAGACTACCTTGCAAAAAGAAACAAAATTAGAAACGGCACAGCACCTCTGCTTAGACAGAAACAACACGCAGTTGCAATCATAAGCTAGAGAATTGTACTCAAACACTGATTTCTGCCCCAAAATTGATACCCAGACTTGCAACTGATACATACATTCCTGCAGAGTTTCACTCCAAAAGCACATATCAAGCAAGTGAAAGCCAAAACACAACTATGATGGGATAGGGTTACCCTGTCCTAATTTCGTCAGGAGCTACAGATTCACTACGCAAAACAAGCGGTTTCAAACAATTCCTACATTTGGGTAAGCAACCTGTGCTAGTTTGGAACAGTCTCTATGGTTTTCAATATGAAACTAGGTCGATTGGTCAAAAAGGGTATCTCAGCAAGACTACCTAATATACCTCTCACACCTAACACTGAGAAGTGAAAGGAGGATCAAATGGTACAGCGGTAGTTCAGATCTAAGGGTTGTGTTTTATCGTGGCAGAGCCCGCAATTGGTTAGCTTTTTGGCAAGCTTTTCCACGCAAGCCTCCAGCAAATTGCTCGAGAATAGCAGATGTGACTTAGGCGCAGCAATGCAAATACAAATGCAAAGAAACACACAAGTGTAGATAAAACAACATATCATGAGTTTGAGTCAAGTTCTCTAAATCCCTAGCAGAGTCGCTAGAAATTGTGGGCTCGACTTTTTCGTACCCCCCTTTCAGAAGGTTCGAAAGAAGCTCTCACAGTTGGGACTCTTGCGGTTCTGAATCTAGTTTCACAAGTGCAATGTGAAACTGATAAACACCAAAGAGTCCAAATCCGGCAAATCGTTTTAGAAAATCGATTTTAAATCAAATAATGCCAAAATTGGACTGCTTTGCCAGATACAGAGTCGCCACCTAAATATTTTATTTTTGGAAAAATTTAGGAAATCCTGACTCGTGCCAAAGGCCACGTATCCTTCTTCACCAAAGTTATCTCGGCGTGGGAACTTAGGTACGAGGGGGAAGGTCATGAAATGAACACCCCCGCTCGCCCGATCAAAGATCAGCCTCTACTAATCATGATATGCATTTTTATGAACATGATGTGTTCTTATTCTGGTTATTAAACTAGCTTTACTATGTGACGCCCACACGCAAGTATAGACTAGTTTGCAAGCCTTGGAACAATTCAACTCATGTTTTGTTTTGCGAAAATGGTTTGAATTTGCCACCCTCAAGTGGGCTTAAAAGATGTGGATTTGCCACCAAACATAGTGGGCTTAAAACAAGATTTACCACTCAACAAAGTGGGCTTAAAACGCACATTCGTTGGTTGTTCCAATTCAAACAATAAGCCTCCATCCACAAGTATCCATGTAGTTTAGCATTTAAGCACATAGCCTCATGGCAAGCATGCTAATCATGGCAACATTCGCATGCATGCAAGTATGCTAATGCACCTAGTACTCCAAGCTAGGAAAACATGAGTTAGAAAATATGCATGATTCCTAACTATACAAAATGCCTAATACATCACATCCGATATGCAATTAATAGGCTCGACTACTAATATGGCATATGATTTGATTTGATAACATGTGATTAAACACGTATTCAAAGAAAGTATTGAAACGACAATGCAATTTGAATGACGCGCTGAGCCTCAGTGCATGCAAGCCAAATCAATAGATGCAAGCAAGCGATATGCAAATCAAAACATGACCCTAATCTAACCATCAAATGCAATTAAATAAAAGGGAGAAAGACATGGGGTTGAAAAATATACACACACGCACACACGCATATTACAACATTACGCCCTCGCAAAGGACGATCCGAATAAATAAGCTAACTAAATAGCTATGCTAACTAAGCTAACTAATTATTACAAACTGAATCTAATTAACTATTCTAGTTAACTAATTATTACAAACCGAAAATGAATAACTAGCTAAACTAACTAATTATTCACAACACTTTAATTAGTTACAACTAATTAAATACAACATGCATCTAAGCTAGATATTAAACACTAAATAAGCTTGAAAATGTAAGGGAGGCTCATGCACGTGCTCGGTTTCCACCCGAAAAGCTGTTGCTTTGCTTCTGCAAGCCTCTGTTTTCACATTTGATCACTGAAAATTGTACCAACTTCCAGAACACCTCTGTTCCACCTCAGGAATACACTGTACAAAAATCACTGATGGCCGACAAAGGGACAAGGGGCCGGTCGACTACCAATGGTGGATGGTCGGCTACCATTGGTGGCGGTACCATCGATGGTGGTATCGGTCATTCTTGGTGGTTGTCGAGTCCTTTGTTGGTTCACACTTGCGTGCTGCAACAGAGAGCAAAATAGAGCAAAACAGTGTATTCTCACAGGTTGTTTGTACTGTTTACCCTCTTTATCATCACACAAGCTCAAAGGAGAGAAACTCTTGGCCTCAAACCATTAATCAAGCAATTTCCATGCATGATGGCTAAGGGACCAAGTTTGTACAAGTTCAATAAATGCACAAACAAGACCAAAATGCCACTGCCCTATCATGCATGATCAAAGGCAATGGTGACCAAGGAAAGTGGCACATTTCATCACTTTTGAGTATGAAATGTCCCATTTTCCTTACGTTCGAATTAACGTCCTATTCGAACACATGCAATGCAACATGAAAGATGTTTATCTTGCCTCTTTTACTTGTCATTTTTTATTTACTCATTTAATTACCAAACCATTCCTTAATCCATTAAGTCCATTGGTGATTGTCCTCTAATGGAAAGATGGCTCAAACCATAAGTAGCTTTGGGCATGAAAGAGGTATTACACTGTTGGTAATGAACCCCCTAAGGGATTAAACCATTAGGTGTAGCACCTCCATTTCACACTTAGGCAAACAAGTGGTTTGAAACCAACTTCAAAGAAAAAAAGAAGAGTGAAGAATTAAGGGAGATTGCAAAGATTATAGTGCTGAAATTAGGTGTAAAACAACACTAAAACATGCTATCAACTCAAAACAATGGTGATTAAAGTCTTAAAACACCAAGCTGGTGAAGGAAATTACATTACAACCATGTCGTACAAGGCTCAAATGAATTAACCAACCAAAAATAGAGGCAAAATAGCCCTAAATATAGTCTAAAACATGCTGGACATAAGCCACAAAAGCTAAAACAATAAGCTAATACATGAGACTAACTAGGCATTCAAACAAGACATAAGGAGGAGGGGCTAACCCCTCCAATTTTGGACTTCAAAATAAGGTTTTTGCCACTGAAAAACCTCTGAAATTCAGTGGTTAAAAGGCCCAAAAAAGTTGGTTCTAAGGTGATGAAAAATGGTACAAAAGCTTAACAACCAAATGAGCAAGAAGGGTGGACCACCCCCTAACTCAAAATGACCTCAAACCACACTTTTAAACCATCAAAATAGAGCTTTTGAGAGTTCAAAATCAGCCCAAAAACAATTGAAATAGATGGCAAAGAAAGATGCAAATAAGCTTAAACAAGATAAGTGTTATACCTTTGAAGCAAAGCACAAATTAGGCACAAATTCAAGCTCAAACCTCCTTCTAGACCTCAAACAAGACTCCAAGGAACCTCAGCTCAAAGATGGTCAAGTTTGATTAAGGGTTGGTATGCAAAAGTATAGAGACACTAGGCAATGAAGCACAAAATATCAAGAGAGAGAGAGAGAGAGAGAGAGAGAGAAAGCAAGAGAGAGAGATTTTTTTTTTGATCTAAAAGTGCTAACCCTCCAAAATGGGGGAGGAACCCCCTTATATATAGAAAAACAAGTCTTGAGCTTAGGAACATCCTACCATACACGTGTATGAAGATGCAGCTTAGTGTGCAACAGCTGGCACAGCTGTCAATAAATATCTGGAAAAAGAGACCAATGCTCGTCAGCCACCACTGGTAATCGACACAAGCACAAGCCAAAACCAGAATTTGGCCGACAAGTCACCCACTCTTCCAGACTTGAAACAACAGGCCTATGGTCCAAAACAATGCACAAAATGGATAGGGTTTCAAGGCTCAAAGGCAAGGTACTCCACCGATGACTTTGAGCACTCAAAATGAACACAAACAAGCACAATCATCAAGTGCACAAGCGATGACGTCTAAGTCTTGAGGACGGTAAAAAATGGGGTGTCTACACAAAGATATACTTTCCAAAGCATCATTCTTTGGAGCAGAATTCACAATCACTCTTATCGTCATCAATACCATCAAATTCATCGTTTTAGCTCCCTCAAAAATATTCTCCGAAGTAGCGACCCAACACCATATATGGCTCCATCATCAGTAATAGTATTGTTGAATTAGATTCTTCCTTCATATAAAATATACTAATAATATATTAATTTCAGAAAAAAAAAAAAAAAAACAAAACAAAAAACTAGAACATCACTCACTTAGTGTTGAATTAAAAGGCACGCTCTTACAAATTGAGGAAGCCAAAAGTATATCTCCTTTGGTAAAGCTAGTGCTTCCATCCTGTTGAGTGGCCATCCTCCATGTATGGGTCGAGGTATCCTATGAACTGCAAGAATACATAGCTACATTACAATAGATTTTTAAAAAATAGAACAAACTTACTATTAAAATAAATATGCAAATCTTGATCCTTACTACTCCGACATACTTCTAAACAACCCAGTTCTATATAGCCCAATTCTACTGCTCACCCAAGTTCTGCTGCTCTATAGTCTAGTTTTGTCGTCCAGCAGCCTAGTTCTGTTGTCTCAGAGCCTGTGTCTGTCTACATTCAACTCTCGGCCCAACTCTCTGACTCAATTCTGCAGTTCCTAGGTCTCCTTCTATGCTTGCAGGTCCATAGTCTAGTGTTGCCGTTCCACAGCCTAGTTCATTTTTTCTAAAGCCTAGTCCATTTTTTCAAGCTACTTTTATCTCTCTGCAACCTATTTCTTCAGACCCATCTGATCTTGCTGTCTCTCCTAATCCTTCTACACCTATATAGTCCATTTTTATACAACTTCCTTTGTAGCCTCCACCTCCTCCTACCAACACTCATCCTATGATCACTCGATCTAAATTTTTTTTGTCCGTCATCAAGTCGGGTTTTTTTTTTTTTTTTTTTTTGCTGCAGATTTTGAACCACCTTCTTATAAGGAAGCCATTTTATCCCCCATTTGGCTTTCGGCTATGCAAACCATGAAGAAACACTTCATTATTCAATTCATATCTTCGATAAATCAGTATTGTCATTTATATGACATATATATACAGCTCTAAGATAGTTACAACTAACACACATGCATCCACTCTAACAAACTCTTCGTCTAACTAACTATAGTCTGGAGTTGTGTTTCTGTGAGTGTATCTGCAGTATTGGTAGACTTGCTACTGGTATTGCAACTGATATTGGATATCTTATCAACTTTCACACCGAAGAGCAAAACAAGCCCAACATTGAAAACATGAAAGTTTTAGCTTTTGCAATGGTTGAGTCAATCTTTGTCTTGCATTTGACAATGGCTTCTTTGAACTTTTTGGTAAAGTTGTCAAACAATCTCCTTACATTTTTTGCAGAGTGGCTTTTGTCACTTTTATTCTTCATTATGAACATGGCGTGGCCTCCGTCGGGGAGGTGAAGGATGCTAACATAGACTTTGATGTGGCACAAAGTATTGAACCCATCAATTAAGAGTTTACACAAGATGTAATATTGATTGATCTACACATAACCAAGAGAGCACAGTGTTCATAACATATCTATCCCATATGTTTATATACCCACCTTTGTTCTTTGATCACCCACAACATCCTTTATTCTCTGCATCAATATGGAGTGTATAATACAAATATTTATTAGAATTTACCATCACAAACATCCTCAAACTTGGACAACCCACATGATAGATTAGAAAATTGTGTTTATGGTCAATTGGTAATCAGGACCCTATATTTGCCCATTTTCTACAAATAACAAAGAATTATAAATTATAATTATCACTGCATTTGATAAGAGAGGAAACACACTTTTTGGTAGTGGGATATATATATTTATTGAAAATTGGAATATTGCACCCTTAAATTAGCATATTTTGCTTTAACTTTTCTGGACTTCATATATGTTTAAGTAAAGAGAAAATCAAACGTAGTACGAACTCCAGTAATAGGCCATAGGTACTACATTTTAGTCTCAGGGCATTCATTGGAATTGCTACATGTGGCTATCAATTCTATTGGCATCGTTCATTTCTTATATGCATAGCTTCTTAAGTAGATTATTAAGTTCCTCTGTAGAGTTTAATCACATTTTGTTAATCGAGTGCAATGTGAGCGAGACTACTTATTGTTTCCCAATGTATTCTTTTTTCAATATCCCAATTTAGTTGATAGATGTGTCAACTTTGGTATTCGGGGCATATATATATTTTTCCAAATATGTGCAGTTCAACTTTTATGATTTTGCATTTGGATATTTGAGTACTTAAATTGATTGCTTTAGAAACTCAATTTAGCTTGTTGTGGGTTTTCTTTTTGTGCCATGTTATCTACTTTTTACTCTTAGCTTACTGCTTTATTGGTTAAATTTTCTCTGAATTATGTTATTTGTTTTCTTATTGATGGTTATTTTTCTTTGGGTTTCGTTTTGGTTTTGAATACTTCTCCTGCTTATGCTAAATTGCTTTGTCTATTTCCTCGTGTGATTTATGTGTGGTTGTCATTTATATAACTCGGTATAATCATTGAACTTCAATTTTTCTTTTCTTTTTTTTTTAAATTAAAATATTTACTTTTTATTTTTTTTATATAAAATTTGTCTTATTCACCTAACTTTAATTAACTCGGCATAGTCAGACATGGACAAGAGTTAGATTACACTAGGTAACACAGTTGATGGAATGATAAGTCAGGCATATTACGATGGGGTAATATCATTTCTTCGTTTTGCAATGGCGGTTATCGATCGAGATGGTAAAATTTTGTGCCCTTGTCGAAAGTGTGTGAATTTTGTTCGTCAAAATTTTCAAATTGTTCAAATTCATTTGCTACAACATGGGATTATTCCAACTTACACTATCTGGCACGTGCATGGGGAACCCCATGAATCAAATGAGGCTCATCATCATGATATACCCATTGAGGGCAATGAGGTTTTGGGAGGTATTGATGCCTTAGTGGAAGATCGAATAAGGGGGGAATCAACTAATACAATCCAGGAGGAGGAGGTTCGCACTTTTGATAAACTGTTGAATGATGCGAAATGTGAGGTGTACCCAAGTTGCACAAATTACACTTTGTTAAAGTTTGTTATTGAGATACTTAATATGAAGGTAACAAACCATTGGAGTAATAAGTCAGTTGACATGATGATACTGAAGGATAATTTGGTTCCAAAGTCAACTTATGAAGCTAAAAAAATACTACGTGAATTGGGTTTGTGATACGAGCTCATTGATGCTTGTGTAAACGATTGTGTGCTCTTTTAGAAGGCAAATGTAACAATGGATAAATGTCAAAATTATGAGGCTTCTAGATACAAGACAAATCATGGTAGAGGTAAGAAGATCTCTCGTAAGGTCCTTTGATACTTCTCGTTAACACTGAGATTAAAAAGGTTGTACATGTCGAGGAAGAGAGCTAAGGATATGAAATGGTTCAAGAAAAAACGTCTAGATGACGATGTATTGAGGCATCTTGCAGAGAGTGATGAGTGGCGGGAATTCGATTCACAACATCCTGAATTCGCCTTGGAACCTCAGAATGTGAGGCTAGGGTTGGCTACTGATGGGTTCAACCCTTTTGGAAATATGAATAACTCATATAGTTTATGGCTTGTCGTACTCATTCCGTACAAATTGCCACTATGGTTGGCTATGAATGATCCATTTTTCATGTTGTCATTACTTATTCCTGGTGAATCACAATCAAGAATTGATATTGATGTCTACATCAAACCTTTAGTGGATGAATTGAATGAATTATGGAAAAATGGTACATTAACCTATGATGCCTCGACTGTCGAGACTTTCTATATTCGTGCAACTTTGTCATGGATGATACATGATTGGCCTACTATGAATGATCCATTTTTCATGTTGCCATTACTTATTCCTGGTGAATCACAATCAGGAATTGATATTGATGTCTACATCAAACCTTTAGTGGATGAATTGAATGAATTATGGAAAAATGGTACATTAACCTATGATGCCTCGACTGTCAAGACTTTCTATATGCGTGCAACTTTGTCATGGACGATACATGATTGGCCCGCATTTGGTGACATGTCTGGATGGAGAACAAAGGGTCATTACTCTTGTTACACTTGCAATGATGAACTATATTTTGAATCTTTAAGAAGTAAGACTGTGTATGCTAACCATCGATGTTACTTGCCTGAAGACCACCCAGAAAGGCGAAAGGCGAAAGAGTAGAGCATATAATGACAAGAATGAAAAATAGAAGAGATCTTTGGTGATACTGATAAAAAAGATTGAAGAACAATTGGACAGCGTAACGGGTGTCACACATGGAAATCATCCAAGCAACAAGAAAAGACCTCATCAGAACCCAAATTGGACAAAGGTAAGCATCTTGTATGAGCTACCATATTGGAATAAAAGATACATGTGGAGAAGAACTTGAGTGAAAATGTTTTTAGAACTATGTTGGGAATTGATGGGAAGAACAGGGATACAGATAAGGCACGAATGGATTTGCAAGATATGAATATAAGGAAAGAATTGTGGCTAACAAAAAATTCCGATGGATCATATGTCAAGCCTTGAGCCAGCTTCTCATTGACCCCTAAAGAAAGAGAGGGTTTCTTTGAATTCTTGAAATCAGTCAAGTATTGTGGACACCCTATTTTTTACCGACCTTAAGACTTAGACGTCATCGTTTGTGCACTCGATGATTGTGCATCTTTGTGCTCGTTTTGAGTACCCGAAGTTCTCGGCAGAACGCCTTGTCTCTGGGCCTCTAAACCCTCCTTGCTTTGTGCTTGTTCTTGGACCAATCCTTGGTGCCTCTTGCCTGGAGGGGGTGAAGGCCTTGTCGGCCACTATTGGCACTTATCGGCCACTTTTCCTCCTTGTCGGCCACTTAAAGTGGTCGGTCGGCTAGGGGAGGTGGCCGGCCGGCCACCTAAAGTGGCCGACGGCCATTTTTCTCCTTTTTTAGATATTTTCTTGCCAGTTGCGCCAGCTGTTGATCACTGGTTGCCATCTCCATACACGTGTATGGAGGGATGAATGCAAGCCTTTGGCTTGTGCAGACACCCCATTTTTGACCGTCCTCAAGGCTTGGATGTCACCGCTTGAATACTGGGTGATCATCCATGTTTGTGTTCGTCTTGAGTTCCCGGAGGTCTCGGCTACGCGCCTTGCCTCAGGATCTCTCGACTTAACTGTTTCGTGTCTGGTTTTGCACCAAACACTTGTGTTTTTCCTTGGAGGGGCAGGGAATGACTTGTGGGCCATCCCCACACTCCACTGGCCATGGCTTGAGGCCATTGGCTGTGTTTTGTTGCCACCGGCCAAATGTTTGGCCGGCCGGCACTATAGTTGGCCGGCCGGCTATCTTTCTTTGGTCAATTGCATTTTTGGCCGGCTGACTACTATGCATCTACTTTTGCAGATATTTTTGTGTAGTTGGCATACACTGTCACCCCCTCCATACACGTGTATGGAGGGAATTCCCTCATGTTAGCTTCCTTTGGAAGCTTTACAAGACATATTGTCTATAAAAGAGGGGCTCTTGTCTCTTGCTTAGAGGTTAGACATTTTAGACAACATTTTTAGAGCTTGAGTTTTAGGGTTAGGGTTTACATATATCTTTTGTCTCTATCTCTCTCTCTTTCTTGTGTTTAGTGTGTGTTTAGTCCCATTTTTGTGCATAAACACCCACCATCACACCTTTTCTTAGGAGCGGAGGCCCTTAAGGGTTGTTTTGAAGTTTTGGAGCTAGTTTTGAGCTTGGAAAGGCAGTTGGACCACCATTTGTGAAGGAGGTCTTCAAGGGTAACAAACTTGCTCTTTTTACCCCTTTTTTGCAAAGCTTTTTAGCCTATCTTGCATCTGTTTTTGAGCTTAGCATATAACATAGAAAAGTCTTGTTTTTATCTGCTCTAAATAGTTTGTTAACGGTGTTTTAAACTTTGGGGTTTTTTGACCCCTCTTAAGGCTTGTTTGGCCTTTGTTTTGTGCCATTTTGGTTGAGCTCTGGGACCATTGTGTTTGGGCCTCCTCACCACTGAAATCTTGAGGGATTTCAAAGGTGAGGATGGTGCCTTGAGGTCCTAGGAAGGAGACCCCTCTCCTTGTTGTCCTTGAAATGGGCTATTTTTTCCTCTTGAGGGAGCATCTAGTTTAAGTGTGTGTTGACCATGCCTTGACTGATATTTATGCTTATTTTGCCATGAAATAGCATTGTGTTGAGTTGGTTTGGACACACCTTGCATGCTTTGCATACATGTCTTGTAATGCCATCATTTAGCCTTAACATGCATCTAGGCTTTGACCCTTGTTCAAGCATGTTTTAGGCCCTGCTTTGTGAAGCTTTTGTATTTGTTTTTCCATGCTTAAGGTCTGCCTTTAGTTTTTTTGGTCGACCATGGCATGCATTGCATAGCCTCTTTACATTGTTTAGCTTGTAGGCTTTAAATGTGTGAAGTGTTGAGCATGCATTGTTCAATTTATTTCAGTGGTTTGACACCACTTATAGCATCATTTCAGTCCTCATGACATGCTTGCATGCTTGCCTTTGATGCTTCTTTGATGCCTTATGAGGTTGTGCCTTATGCTCCATGTTTGGTCATTCTGCATGCCCTTGAATTTAAGTCATTTAGATGCCATCTAAGTGGTCTTTAGGCTTTGTTTTAATATGCTAAAACTTTGTTTTTGGTCATTTAATTCATGCCATGTTTGGTTTTGCTAAGGGTAGTTCAATACCTCCTTAGCTTGCCTTAAGTTTTGGACCTCTAATTGCATGCTTATGCTTGTCTTGTTGGTTTGGTTTGGCACCATTTTAACATGATTTTCAGAGCTTATGTTGCATGTCATTAGTCCATGTTTTTGTGCTTACAGGTTGTCTTCATGTGCTTAAGTGTTAGACCATATTTGCATGCATGCATGTGTGTGTGTGTTGGACCTCACTTCCATAGTATTGGCTACTGATTTTGGCAAGCTTGCAAGCTACCCATGTTAGTTTAAGCCCACCCCTTTGCATGTTGTCGTATGCCCACCTTGTATGTTGTTGCATATTTGTGTGTTGTTGCATGACTGGAGTTGCATGATTGAATGAAGTCACATGCTTGCTTGCATGCTTGAACACCCGCATTGTGCCTTGCATACTTGTTAGTTGCATTGTCTCATGCCCTATGTCTTGCATGACCATTGTATGCCTTGTATGCTTCTTAGCATTGTCCATGTTGCATACTAGTTGACATGCTTAGGATTGCATTTCATTGGCATGCATGCTTTGCCTCTTGAATTGCTTGTGATAGAGGTTGAGTTCAATTTGCTTGATTATGTACATTGCATTCCATATCAACATGCACACTTGATTCTTTGGGCCATCATGCATGGAAATGCGTGATTGGTGGTCCGAGAATCGAGGGCCATGCTCCCTTGAGTCCATTGCATGATAGGGAGTGTGGCCATGCTTACATTTGCTTGAAATTCCATGACATACACTGCTTGTCCTTTGTTGCTGTCAAAACTAATTTCTGCAGGAAGTTGTGGCCGGCCGACCATCTCTAGTGCCGACCGGCCATCAATGAATGGCCGATAACTTTATCAGTGGCCGATGGTGTAACAAGCCCGCGAGGGACCTCGCGCTACAGTTCGGACTCGATTTTGTGTCGTGGTTCTAAATCTAAACCAAAGAGTCCAAATCCGGCAAATCGTTTTTAGAAAAACAGATTTTTAGAAAAGAAGTGCCAAACATGGACTGCTTTGCCAGATACAGAGTCGCCACCTAAATATTTTTTATGGGGGAATTTAGGAAACCCTGACTCGGTGCCAAACGCCACGTGTCCGTCATCACCAAAGTTGCCTCGGCTCAGGAACTTGGGTACGATTGGGGAAGGTTAGCTATGAGCACCCCCTCTCGCCCGATCCGAAGATCAGCCTCTACTAACCATGCCTCTACTAACCATGATATCCAATTTTGAAAACGTTATATGTTCTTATTCCTATTATTAGCCTAGAGTTACTATGTTATGCGTACAGGAAACAAGTATAGACTAGATCGCCTAACTTGGAAACAAGCATTGCATATCCGTTTGTTTTGGAAAACGCTTTAGGATTTGCTACTCGCAAGTAGGCTAAAATACGAATTTCAATGAGTTGTTCCAACTCAAACAATCCAACCTTCACCCACAGGCATTCAGGCAGTTTAACATATAAGCATCTAGTCACATGGTAAGCATGCTGTCATGGCAACACTCACACGCACGCAAGGATGCTAAAGCATGAAATACTTACAAAGTACTCCGTGCCAAAACGAGAACATGTTAGCAATCAATGCATGATCCAAGTCCATGTTAAATGCCTGATGCATCGCATACAAAATGTCACTAGAATAGGCTCAGCTAATCTAAGGATGACATGTGAAATGCATAAGTAGCAGGTATTCAAATTTATTTTGAAATATAATACCATTAGCATGATGCGGCGAGCCCGATGCATGCAATACTGATGAATGGTGCACGCATGCATAGCATAAGGTATGCTAAATTAAATATGACCTAATACTAACCATCAAAAGCATGTAAGTAAAAGGGAGAAAGAAATGGGGGTTGGAAGACATTCACACACTCACCCACACTTATTACAAATTTGCCCTCGCTCGGAGTGACCGAAAGAATAATACAGACTGAATAAATAATCAACTATCCTAGCTAATTAATTATTACAGGCCAACTAAATTAATTAAATAAATTAATTAATCTAATAAAGCAATAAACAGCAGCCTCGGGAAGAGGCCCAATGCAGTGCACACTCGGCTTTGCCCGGAAATCCACCGACATGCCCAAGATGCCTCTGTTTTCCCTACTCTGCTCCTCTGAGATCTGCCAAAGTCTCAGGGTTTGCTCTATGGATGCCAAGGAACACCACCGGCTAGGGGAGAACACCACCGGCCATGCAAAATGGTCACCGGCCACAACTCTGATCCACCGGCCAAAAATGATGGCTGGCCGGCACTAAATGTGGCCGGCCGGACAAAAGTTCCTGCAGAACCTGATTTGACAGTAGCAGAGGGCAATACTTGGCATGGCAATACATTTCAAGCAATGTATACACCAATCACATCCCATATCATGTTTATGACTCAAAGGGACATGAGCCTTGGTTCTCCGACCTGTCCAGCATTTCCATGCATGATGGCCCAAGAAGCCAAGTATGCATTTTTAATATGGAATGCAATGCACGTAATCAAGCCAAGGGGGGACTTAACCTCTATCATAAGCAATTCAAGAGGCCAAGTATGCATGCTAATGTAATGCAACCTAAGCATGTTAACTAGGCATGCAACATGGCAATGCAAAGTGTCATACAAAACATGCAAAGCATGAGACAATGCAACCAATAAGCATGCAAGGCTAACGTAGGCATCCAAGCATGCAAGCCAATATGTGACTTCATTCAATCATGTAATTCCAAACATGCAACACACTCACCAATATGCTACAACATACAAGGAGCATATGCAACAAGCAAAGAGATGGACTTAAACATGATTTAGGCAGCCCTAACTAGGCCTAAAACAGTGGCCAAGGTGTTCAAAAATGGAGTAATGGACACACAAACATGCATGCAAACATGGACCAACATTCAAGCATAAAGAGCAACTTCTAAGCACAATTAAGAAGATGCAAACATGGACAATTAGCATGCAATGGAAAGCTCTGAAATCATGCTAAAATGGTGCCAAACCAAATGAACAAGATAAGCATGGCATGCAATTAAGGTCCCAATACTTAAGGTTAACAAGCCAAAATGTAAAGGAGCTATACAATACATGGCAAGTATGACTCAAGCAATTTAAAACAGAGCTAAAGCATACAAAAACATGCATTAAAGCTTCACGAAGCTAGGCCTAAAACGTGCTAGAACAAGGGCTTACAACCTAAGGCATGTTAAGGCCTAAACATGGCATTACATGGCATGTATGCTAAGCAAGCATGGTATGCCAAAACAAACTAAAAACAGAGGTAATACATGGCAAAATACTACCAAATAACATTTAATACATGGCCAACATGCACTTAAGGATGGTGCTCCCTCAAGAGGCAAAAATAGCCCTTTTCAAGGACAACAAGGAGAGGGGGTGGCCCTCTCCTTCTTAGGACCTCAAGGCACCATCCTCACCTCTGAAATCCCTCAAGATTTCAGTGGTGAGGAGGTCCAAACACTATGGTCCCGGAGCTTATACAAAATGGCACAAAACAAGGGCCAAACAAGGCTTAAGAGGGGTCAAACAACCCCAAAGCTTAAAACACTCTTAACAAACTATGTAGAGGCCTTAAAAATAGAACTTTTATGTGTTATACACAAAGCCAAAAAATAGTTGCAAGATAGGCAAAAGTAGAATGCAAAAATGGGGAATAAAAGGACAAACTTCTTACCCTTGAAGACTTTCTTCACAAATGAAGCTCTAGCAGCTTCTTCAGGTTGAAATCAGCTCCAAAACACTAAAAACAACCCTCAAAGGCCTCAGCTCCAAGAGATGGTGTGATGGTGTGTGTTTGTGAGTAAAAATGAGACAGAACACACACTATAGAGATAGGATATAAAACCAAACCTTAACCCTAGAACTCAAACCCTAAAAATGGCTGTCTAAAATGTCTCTCTTTTTTTTCAACCTCTGCCCCCAAGAGAAGAGGCCTCCTCTTTATAGAGCTTTTTGTCTTGCAAAGCTTACAAGACAAGCTTCTAAAGAGAGATCCCTCCATACACGTGTATGGAGGGGAGTTAAATGCATGCCAGCTATGAGAAAATATCTGCAAAAGCAGATGTACAGTAGTCGGCCGGCCAAAAATGCAATTGACCAAAAAAAGATAGCCAGCCGGCCATCTATAGTGCCGGCCGGCCAAACATTTGGCCAGTGGCCACAAAACACAGCCGGTGGCCTCAAGCCTTGGCCGGTGATGGGTGGGGATGGTCTACATGCCCTACCCTGCCTCTCAAAGGCAAAACACAAGTGTTTGGTGCAAAACTAGACACAAAACAGTCGAGTCAAGAGGTCCTGAGACGAGGCGCGCTGCCAAGGCTTCCGGGAACTCAAGACGAACACAAACAAGGGTGATCACTGAGTGTTCAATCAGTGACGTCCAAGTCTTGAGGACGGTCAAAAATGGGATGTCTACAGGTGGCAATCTCCCATGGCCGGTGGCCATTCCCCCCAGCCGGTGGTGTTCTAAAGTGTGCATAGAATCTGTCCTGAGATTTGTGTTGTTTTCAGAGGAGCTAGGCAGTGAAAACAGAGGCAACAGTGCTATGGAATCGAGTTTCCGGTGAGACAGATCAAGCATGCATCATCCACGCATCCCGAGGCAAGACTGCGGCCACCTTCTTTCTGCATTTATTTCGTTAATTAATTATGGGTCTGTAATAATTAATTAGCTAGGATAGTTGATTTATTATTTGGCCTGTATATTCTTTTGGTCCCTCCGAGCGAGGGTGAATTGTAATAAGTGTGGGTGCGTGTGTGCATGTCTTCCAACCCCCACTTCTTTCTCCGTTTTACTTACCTGCTTTTGATGGTTAGTATTAGGTCATGTTTAATTTAGCATACCTTATGCTATGCATGCGTGCATCCATTCATTTGTCTTACATGCACCGGGCTCGGCACATCATGCTAACTGCACTTGTATTTCAATTCCAAGTTGAGTACTTGTTAGTTGCAACATTTCACATGCCATCTTTAGGATAGCCGAGCCTATTATAGTTGCATTTTGCGTGTGTTGCATTAGCCACCTTAACATGAACTAGGATCATGCATATGATTACTAACTAGTTTCTGTTTTGGCTCGGAGTACTAGGTAAGCTTTTATGCTTTAGCATATCGCATGCGTGTAAGTGTTGCCATGACAGCATGCTTACCATGAGGCTAGATGCTTATGTGATATAACTTTTTGAATGCCTATGGGTGGAGGTCGAATTACCTGAATTGGAATAATGCATTAAAACTGTAGTTTTAAGCCCACTCGAGGGTGGCAAAACCTGCATTTTAGCCTACTTACGAGTAGCAAACCATTTTAAAAACAAACATGAAATATTTTGTTCCAATTTTGGCGATTTGGTCTATACTTGTTTGCTATGCGCATAACATAGTAATTCTAGGCTAATAACCGGAACAAGAACACATAATGTTTTCAAAATTGGATATCATGGTTAGTAGAGGCCGATCTTCGGATCGGGCGAGAGGGGGTGCTCATAGCTAACCTTCCCCAATCGTACCCAAGTTCCCGAACCGAGGCAACTTTGGTGATGACGGACACGTGGCCTTTGGCACCGAGTCAGGGTTTCCTAAATTTTCCCATAAAAAATATTTAGGTGGCAACTTTGTATCTGGCAAAGCAGTCCATGTTTGGCACTTCTTTCAAAATCTATTTTTTCTCAAAACGATTTGCCGGATTTAGACTCTTTGGTTCAGATTAAGAACCGTAACACAAATTGAGTCCGAGCTGTAGTGAGGCCCAAGGCGCCTCTGACTTGTATTTCTATATAAGGGAAGTCTCTTCCCCATTTGAAGGGTTAGAACAATTTTGTGAGCAAATTTCCTCTCTCTCTCTCTCTCTCTCTCTCTCTCCCTATTTTGTGCTTGAAAGTGAGAATTCTTTACACTCTTGCAAAGAGACCCTTGACCAAACACCTTCACCTAGAGCTGAGGTTCTTTGAGGCTTGGTTTGAGGTCTTAAGCTTGGTTTTGGCTCAGAATTTTGGCTGCTTTAGTGTTGTGCTTCAAAGGTAAAGATTTACCTCTTTTAAGCTTTGTTTTAATTGATTGCTTGGCCATTTTTTATAATATTTTGACCTGGTTTTTGAACCATAAAAAACTCTATTTTTAAGGTTTTAAAATGATGGTTTAAGGCTTGTTGAGTTAGGGGGGTTGTCTCATCTTTTGTTCTTTGGCTTGTGAAACCTTTTGTGCTACTTTTCAAAGCCTTTTGAAACAAATTTTTGGGCTCTTTTAACCACTGAATTCCAAAGGAATTTTAGTGGGAAAAACTTGGTTTTTAGGTCCAAAATAGAAGGGGGTGGCCTCCTCTCCATGTGTCTTGTTTGCAAGTGTAGATAGCCTAATATGTGAGCATGCTTTTCTACCCTTTTATGGCTCTATCTCAGCATGTTTTGGGCTTTGATTTAACATGTTTTAGCTCTGTTTTGAGCTGTTTTGGTTATATGAGCTTTGTCCTGCATGGTTGTAGTGCAAATGCTTTCTCTAGCTTATTGTTTTGAGGCCTCTAACATGTTTTGCATGGGATGATTGCATGTCATAGCATCATTTAACATGTGATTTCAGTGCATATATCTCTGTCACACTCTCACTTATTCCACTCTTTCATTGCTTTTAAGAGTTGTGCTTTGTGTCTTGTTTGCGAGCCAACATGCGAGCATGTTTTTCTTGCCTTTTGTGCCTAAATTTCAGCATGATTTAGCCACTATTTTGACATGTTTTAGCTCTGTCCAGAGCTGATTTGGTCATTTGAGCTTGATATTGCATGCCTCTAGTGTAATGCTCTTCACTAGTTCAATGCTTTTAGCTTTAAACATGTTGTTCATGCGTTGCTTGCATGTTGTAGGACTATTTTTCATGCCATTTCAGTACTGAAAAGTCTGCAACCTTTCTCTATTCTTCATTTTTCAATTTTCTTTGAAAGTGGTCTTGAGCCGCTTGTTGGCTTGAGTGTGAACTTAAAGCTCTCACGCCTAATGGTTTTAACCCTCTCTTGAGGGTTCCTCCTAACCAACAGCATGAGGCCTCTTTCATGCTCAAGGCACTTATGGTTTAGGCCATCTTTCCAATTAGAGGACTCTCACATTGGACTTAACCAATTAAAGAATTAATCGGTAATTTAAAATGTGTAAACAAAATAAATCAAGTAAAACTTGAGCAATATAAACATATGTGTGTTGCATTGCATGTGTTTGGATTGGATGTTAATCCAAACACAAGAAATGTGGGACATTTCATGCTCAAAGTGATGAAACATATCGCGTTTCTTGGTCGCCGTCACCCTTGATCATGCATGATAGGGTGGTGGCCATTTGAGTCTTATTTGTGCAAGCTTGGTTCTTTGGCCATCATGCATGAAAATGCTTGATTGGTGGCTTGAGAGCCAAGTGCCATACTCCTTTGAGCTTGAGAAATGATAAGGAGGGTGGCAATACACACATTCCTTGAAAAATACATTGTTTTGCCTCTGTTGCTCTCTGTTACAGCAAAACTAGAAGCCTGGAAAAAGGGGTGGCCGACCGGCCACTTATACTTGTCGACCGGCCACCAGTCTATTTTTGTACAAAAGTGTTCCTAAGTTGGAGCAAGAGCAGTCTGGAAGTTGGTGCAATGTTTAGTGATCACAATGACTGCAAACAGAGGCAGTCGATGGCAAGGTGATTGATTTTCAGGAGGGAGCCAACCGAGCATGCTTGTCTCCCTCGCCCGTGAGGCCACTTTATCGCTTTATTAGCTAGTTGTAGCTGATTAAGACCTGTGTTGTAATTGATTAGTTTAATCTGTTTTGTAATGTTTTAATTAGCTTAGCATAGCTAGTTATTCAATTGTGTTGTAATAATTAATTAGCTAGAATAGTTAATTAGTTGGTTTGTAATAATTAGCTTAGCTTAGTGTAGCTTAGTTTATTTATTCAGACCCTCCTTCGCGAGGGCACAATGTTGTAATAAGTGTGCGTGTGTGTGTGCATGTCTTCTAACCCCACTTCTTTCTCCCTTTTATTTATCCACTTTTGATGGTTAGATTAGGGTCATATTTCGATTGGCATACCTTATGCTTACATGTTTGCATCCATTCATTTGTCTTGCATGCACCGAGACTCGGCACATCATTCAAAC
Organism: Camellia lanceoleosa; assembly: GCA_025200525.1. Classification (NCBI taxonomy): domain Eukaryota; kingdom Viridiplantae; phylum Streptophyta; class Magnoliopsida; order Ericales; family Theaceae; genus Camellia; species Camellia lanceoleosa. Next base: position 30,227,948 of record CM045768.1, on the reverse strand, counting down.
TGCATTGTATTTCAATACTTACTTGAATACGTGTTTCAAAGCATGTTATCAAGTTGCTTCGTATGCCATGAATAGATAGCCGAGCCTATTTAGTTGTGTGGGGAGGTGGTTTGGAAATACTCTTCAAATCTTGGGAGACGCTAATGATCCTCAGCTAGTCACCTGAAAAGATACAAACACTCCGGTCGGGGGTGCCGGAATTAGTACTTTGACAGACAAGTTAGTTCAGACACTCAAAATAGCTTGTTTACCAAGTTCAGTGAGGTGATTCTTACATACCTTTCTATAACCGTTGTTCCTGTATTTATACATGTTCAGATCGATCCTCGGGGCCAGGGCCTACTTTTTAATCATTGTCCTTTCTTTTATTCGGCCCTAAGGACTTACACATATTCGGCACGTATATTATGTTCGGCTCCCCACTCTCGTAGGATACAGCCGATTAATATCAGTTTTCTGATGGTACACACCTTCTGATTTATTCCATAAATTCGGCCCCCACAATTGCCCCCCAAACTCCCCATTGACGGAAGTTAATCGGCGTGTTTGGTCCTGAATTGGAAAAGTTAAAATAGGTCAGGCGGCTTCGCATATCCCAATATAGATGTCAGGATGCGCACACCTTTTCGTTCATCATTACGCTTTCCCGCCTCAATCGTGCATCTCACATTTATTGTGATTTGAAATTTCAGTCCTTTCGAATGCACAGCTCGTCGAGTATTCGAGACTCTTGGACCTCCAGCGGATATCCCTTCTCTGACTCGCATTTTCTGTAACTCTCTTCCGTCTACCCTCGTCTCTCTTGCTCCCCGTAAGTCTTCTTCTCTTTTCTTTGCAATCCTACTTTTTGTTTATTATTTTCATTTTGGTGAACCCTTTATTCCTTGTGAAAATGGCCAAACATTTGAAAGACCTCCTTTCTGAGGGTCGTGTCTCTGGATTCCGGCGGCACTTTTCCATCCCCAACGATGTTCATCTATCTGTAGTGATGGACAACACTCTGGATATAGAGAGAGTGGATCAAAATTCAATCGTTTTCCCTCTTCTATCCATTGCAGGGGGCGGGGTCCGTTTTCCCCTACATCCATTCCTTAGGGCCGTCCTCCGCTATTGGGGTCTGATTCCTTCTCAGCCCAACGTGAATTTTTTTCAAATCATAATGGGGATCGTAGAGTTGAACCGGTGCCTCGAGATCGATCTTCGGATTCCGGCCATTCGGCACTACTATGCCTTAGCCAAATCTTCCGGTCGGGTTTGGGTGGTACTTTCTTAGGGCCAAGGATTCTGACCATCATTTGGTAACCATGCTCGCCAGTTCTTGCAAGCGTGTGGATGATGTAATGGTCAATATCCAAGGGAACTAGGAATTTGGCGAAGGCGAGGGTCACCTAGACCCTATTCCTAGACGGAGGGGTGAACCAGGTTGCCGTGTGTCTCCTTGTGTTTACTGAACTTTTCTTTTACTCGGCCTTCCTTCTGTGTCTAACCCTTTGTCTTTGCAGGTAGTAATTTGAAGAAGATTCTGGTTTCTACCGATGACGCAGTCCTTGCGCAGGTTGCGACTGCACTCAGATACTTCGGCCGTCCAAACTTACAGAAGCAAGGGAGAGCGGCCCACGTACTTCTTCGATACGAGCCTACTTACACTACTTTTTCTGCCGCTGACAATATTCCAATTCCATCCAGTGATCAACAGCTTGCGGCTCTTATCTTCCCTAGCTTCAAGAGTCTGAGACAAGTTGGTCTCGAAGCTTCTGAATCGGGGCAAGACGTCGAGCCGGTGGTAGAGGTAGTCGCCGAACCAGACAAAGAGTTCGTTGAGGAGGCCGAGGAGGTTGACGAGGCTCTAAACTCAGCGTTTGAGGCAGCCAGACATAGTCAGCCTACCTCGCCGTCCACTTCGGGTCGAGCGGAGTTTTCTTCCGGGGATATTTTTGGAGGTTTGGGAGACCTACCCGGCGATTTTTTTAAAGGTATGGCTGGGAAAAGCCTCATGCAGATGGCTCGAAAGAAAAATGCTGAGCGTATGGCTACCTGGAAAAAGGTCAAGGCCGCCCGCTCTGGACCTGCCTTGGTTGAATCTTTCGAACCTATTATTGAAGAGCTGGCTAAGATTGTTGCGGCCGAAACGACGAAAGAGGTTGAACAACCGGTCATTGATGAACGGTTGATTTCGGAAGAGTGGGGCAAGAAGCATGGAACCGAGAGAGAGGCCAGTTCAGAAGATAGTCTTGCCGACAAAAGGCCTCGCTTAGAAGAATCAGACTTGGTTGTTCCTTTTATTGTTCAGCCAAAGATCAGAGACACGCCGATTGCCTCTGACGCATCCATCATTACCGACCCGGCGGTAGCCTTGAGCCTGGCGGCGTCAGTCTCCCTACCAGTTGATAAGGCATCCTTTCATTCCTTGCCGGATTTGGTGGCCATAGCCCTATCTGCGCAGTCGGCCCTTTTGGTAGGTGAACTTGACTTGTTTTGATTTTGGTTGCCTATGGCATCTAATGATCCCAACTCGTTTTGCAGACGGTCGGTAGGATCGCCGACTTGGGCCGCCGCCTACACGATGCCCTTGAGAGGATTCACCATTTGCAGTCAGAGGTGGTTGATCAAAAGGGCAGGGCCGAGTTTAAGATGATGAGAGCCGCTATGGAGACTGCGCGAATCGAAGCCGAAGTGGAAAGGGCTCGGGGTGCCGATCAGCTCCATTCTGATGCCGAAGATAGGGCGAACGCGAGCAAAGAATCGCTTAGGCTAGCTGAGGAGGCGCTTAACAAGATGGAGACTGAGTTAGCGGTGTTGAAGGCGGCGAAGGAAAAGGTAGAATCTGAGGCTTCTTCCGCATTCGAAGCAGGAAAGGGCGCCGCCTTCAAAGAATACGTAGATGAAGTCCCAAAGTTCGAGAATCGGGGGTTCAAACACGGATGGCTCAAGGCCCTTGATGCCGTTGGGGTTGCATTGGCCTTGCCAATTCCTTATGAGCAAGTGGACGTTGAGCCACTTGAGTCTGACCCCGAGGATTGATCTGGGAGTCATTCGAATTCTATGAAATGCTTTCCCTTTTAATGTATGTTTTTGTTTTTAAGACTTTTGTTGGTTCCGAGTAGTTTTCATATATAAATTAGCTACTGTCTGTGCTCAATTTATTAATAAAAATTATCTTCTTGTTTCACTACTAATGCGCAGTTTGTGATGTTATGTTGGTGTAGAATTTTTGCCTTTCACTACTTTAGATAGAATGATTACTCTGTTGACCTTTCTATGATTGAATATCATTGCAATCTTATCATTCATATGCCGAATAGTTCGTTGGTATTATGCTGAAACGACTCATGGGCCGGCTGGGGAACTTAATCCGAATAGATTGACTAATCTGCCCTTGCCCCAGGCGATGCATGATCATTCTGAAGTCGATTCATGAGCCGGCTGGGGCACTTAAGCCGAATAGATTGATAAATCTATCACGCCCTTGCCCCAGGGGGTGCATGATCATTCTGAAGTCGATTCATGGGCCGGCTGGGGCACTTAAGCCGAATAGATTGATTAATCTGCCCTTGCCCCAGGTAGTGCATGATCATTCGGGTGCCGGCGGAGGCGAACTTAGGAGTTTTGTCGATTCATGGGCCAGTTGGGGCAGTTGTGGCCGAATAGATTGATTAATCTATCACGCCCTTGCCCCAGGCGGTGCATGATCATTCTGAAGTCGATTCATGGGCTGGCTGGGGCACTTAAGTCGAATATATTGATTAATCTACTCTTGCCCCAGGCAGTGCATGATCATTCTGAAGTCGATTCATGGGCCGGCTGGGGCACTTAAGCCGAATAGATTGATTAATCTGCCCTTGCCCCAAGCGGTGCATGATCATTCGGGCGCCGGAGGAGGCAAACTTAGGAGTTTTGTCGATTCATGGGCCGGCTGGGGCAGTTGTGGCCGAATAGGTTGATTAATCTATCACGCCCATGCCCTAGGCGGTGCATGATCATTCTAAAGTCGATTCATGGGCCGACTGGGGCACTTAAGCCGAATATATTGATTAATCTACTCTTGCCCCAGGCGGTGCATGATCATTCTGAAGTCGATTCATGGACTGGCTGGGGCAGTTGTGGCTAAATAGATTGATTAATCTGCCCTTGCCCCAGGCGGTGCATGATCATTCGGGCGCCGGAGGGTCTATCTAGTCAGCGCTGAGCGATTGAGGTTTTCACAATTAATGAAATTGCCTCGAGGGTGTTGCCTCTATAAAGGATAAATGATTGAGGGTACAAATTTTATGAATACAGTAAACAACTGTCTCCAGCTTTTAAAGGTATCGTGTGAATGTCGAACAGACTCTTCTTTAACAGCAGAGGGGAAGCGAGGACGCAAGCGGAGCTGGGTGGAGACATGCATCGACGTGGTGACCCTTCGCGCACAGGGGGTAGGAGTTCCAGGGATCGAGAGAGGCGTCGGTCTCCTCGACGTCGAAGCAGGTCGCCTAGGCGGGACAAGCAGTCGCAGGTCGGATCTTCTCAACTTTGAGTCGAGAGGGGATCTGACTCGAATCTGTGCCCATTAAGCTTTGCGGTATTTGTGGGGAATAGACCCATGATAGAGGCGGACTCGATCGTTCGAGACTCGAATGTAGCGGTCAAGTTTGCTCGACAAATTTTTCCTCCTGAGGTTCAGCAATCAATGGTAGGTCGTCAGGACTACGAAGTATTTCACGAAGGCATTCATGGGGCGGTTAACGGGCTTTACACTGCCTATGAAATTGGCATGCGGTTGCGCATTGCCCGCCGAGAAATGGAGAAGAAAGAGGAACGTATTCGAAGTTTGAAGGCTCGCGCGGAGGCGGCTGAGCACGAGTTAAGGCAGACCAAGGTGGCCCAGGCACAACCCGCCGGGCACGGAAACCCAATCGTGGAAGAAAGGGTTACCAGTCGGCTTATCAGTTCCGCGCTTGCCGATCGTTAGACAGCGAGTATGTTCACAATGAAGAACGTGAAGGGGAGGGCCTATGAGAAAGGTTTCCACGAAGGCTGAAAAGTTGGAATCGAAAATACCAAGGAAAAACTTGCCGAAGAAGTTTCCCGATGTGAAAATCATGGATTTAGGCACGGTTGGATCAGGGCATCTCAAGCCACAGAAGCTCTTCGAGCGTCGGGCATTGATTCGGCATCGCCACTCTACCACAGTAAACATTTTCCATTTTTTGCTTTTGAAGTCGAGAAGAGTGAGGATAAGGGTGACGTCGTATAAGTATACTTGTTGTAAGGTTGAAACGCAGATCACGTTCAAAACCATGTAATATAGTGCTTGCTTTATTGAATAAAAAACGTTCTATGATAAATATTTTGTTGCAGTTCATATTTGGTATATATGCATTTTATTTCATTGTATATGTTTGAATGAATATATAAACGTTCATCGGCAAGGTCGACCCATACGTGATAGCCGTTTATTCCTGAATGAGGCTATTGTAACCTGAGGAAGCCGAAAGCCAGTGGGTAGAGTGGCTGAGGCAAATTCAACTCGGCTCGGGGCCTAGATTTTTGGCCAGTGCACATACTTCAAAAAGTCGTTTGGATAACTACGCCGTGGCGAATGTCAACCGACGTTTTTCTCATGGAATTTAGTGTTAGTGAAATCACCTCGGGATTTAGGCCTTGAGATCGCTGCCAGTATTGAGAATAAAAGGAGAGGGCACTTCGCGCAGATAGACAATCACTTATGTGAGGTGGGACAAGTGGGGATGTTAGTTAGAGACTGGAGTTCAACCGAACTTGGTGTTGCCATGGAGCGCGACAGAGGACCCATCCGTATGGGAAGTAGGGCGTCCAAAAGTTGGCATGAATCTTCAAGTCGTCAAAGCAGCTCACCCCGAAAGGAAAGGCAACGACCGTTGGGTTTATCCTTCCTTGTCCTGGATCTTTGCCTTGACATTGTCAATGGTATCAGGGGAGGACTTGGGCACGGTTGGCTCAAGGCATTGCAAGCCGCGAAGGACTCCTGGGTGACGGGAGTTGATTCGGCCCTGCCGCTATACCAACGCGTCTTCTCCCTTTTTTAGCTTATTTCTGATGTTGGCAAGTTTCATTTTGTTCGTACCAAAGGGTACTCCGAATCCGGAGACTAAATCGGCACTAAGGTGTCATGCACCAAAGGGGGCTCCGAATCCGGAGGCTTAACCGGCCCTAAGGTGTCATGCACCGAAGAGGGCTCTGAATCCGGAGGCTTAACCGGCCCTAAGGTGACATGCACCAAAGGGGCCTCCGAATCCGGAGGCTTAACCGGCCCTAAGGTGACATGCGCCAAAGGGGGCTCCAAATCCGGAGACTTAATCAGCCCTAAGGCGTCATGCACCGAAGGGAGCTCCGAATCCGGAGACTTAATGTGGCCAATCATGATATCCACAAAAGGGCGCTCCGAATCTGGAGACTTAATCGGCCCTAAGGTGACATGCACCCAAGGGTGCTCTGAATCCGGAAACTTAATCAGCCCTAAGGTGTCATGCACCGAAGCGGGCTCCAAATCCGGAGACATAATCGGCCCTAAGGTGACATGCACCGAAGGGGGCTCCGAATCGGGAGCCTTAATCGGCCCTCAGGTGTCATGCACCGAAGGGGGCTCCGAATCTGGAGACTTAATCGGGCCTAAGGTGACATGCACCCAAGGGGGCTCCGAATCCAGAGACTTACTCGGCCCTAAGGTGTCATACAGTGAAGGGGGCTTCGAATCCGGAGACTTAATCGGCCCTAAGGTGTCATGCACCGAAGGAGGCTCCGAATCTAGAGACTTAATTGGCCCTAAGGTGACATGCACCCAAGGGGGCTCTGAATTCGGAGACTTAATCAGCCATAAGGTGTCATGCACCGAAGGGGGCTCCGAATCCGGAGACAATGTGGCCAATCGTGATATCCACGAAGGGCGCTCCGAATACGGAGACTTAATCGGCCCTAAGGTGTCATGCACCGAAGGGGGCTCCGAATCTTGAGACTTAATGTGGCCAATCGTGATATCCACGATGGGCGCTCCGAATCCGGAGACTTAATCGGCCCTAAGGTGTCATGCATTGAAGGGGGCTCCGAATCTGGAGACTTAATGTGGCCAATCATGATATCCACGAAGGGCGCTCCGAATGCAGAGACTTAATCGGCCCTAAGGTGTCATGCACCGAAGGGGGCTCCGAATCCAGAGACTTAATGTGGCCAATTGTGATATCCACGAAGGGCGCTCCGAATCCGGAGACTTAATCGGCCCTAAGGTGTCATGCATTGAAGGGGGGCTCCGAATCCGGAGACTTAATGTGGCCAATCGTGATATCCACGAAGGGCGCTCCGAATCTGGAGACTTAATCGGCCCTAAGGTGACATGCACCAAAGGGGGCTCCGAATCGTCGTCATGACGGGCGTTACAATGGGGTTTATGAAATGAATTGAGCGACGAAGAAAAATGGTTTGCATTGCAGAAGCGATATATATAAAAGTATCAAAGTCCACAGGTCAGGTCAGTGATACGGTTTTCATAAAATCTCTGCTTGCGCCGATTGGGGGGAGCCACGGATCTCTTCAATGCCGTGGGCTGTCAGAAAGCGCACAAGCTGATGATAAGTGCTTGGAACAGCCTTCATAAGATGTATCCAAGTTCGCCCCATGATGACATTATACGGCGAAGGGAGCTTTACGACTAGGAATTCTACTTCGACTGTTCTGGAGCCTGCTCGAACAGGTAGTATAATCTTCCCTAACGGGTATTCAGGATTCATATTAAAGCCGAACAATGGGTGAGGTGCCGGAGACAGATCTGGCTCGTTGAGGCTGAGTTTGATGAAAGTTTGGTAGTACATAACCTCTGAAGTATTCCCTGGGTCTATGAGAATGCGTTCGATGGTGAACCAATTTATGCGTAATTTAACGACCAACGGATCGATGTGGGAAGCTGTTGCACCGCTAAGATCGGAGTCATTGAAAGTAATTGGCGGAACTTCTTTAGGCCATTCAGTCGGAATACGTTGCTTTTGGGGGATTGGATGTGATTGAATGGTGTGCACGGTTGGGGGTGCAGGCAGGCTGTAGATCATATGGATCACGCCAAGTAGAGGTGAGTCCTTCCACAGGGCTAGTGCCTTGGTTGGCTTTCCCTTCCTCACATATGCTGCGGTACCGCCTTGCACCGCTTCTTCCAGTGATCTTTAATGCTAACAACTCTACATTTTGTGGCCGTGATATTTATGATATTTGCACCGCCTATCCCTTCTTCGCGTGTCGGGCGGCTCCACCATCTTTGACGGCCATTTGAAGAATGGAAGATGTTAGACTTTGGTCATTATTGCAGCGATTGGTTCTGACAACTCTATGTACTTCTTGTCGGCACGCCTCGAACGCCTACTGTCGACTTGCAGTTGTTCATTTGCCCGGTGGGAGCATTGATCGCTTGATCGGCGAGTATCTCGCCTTTTGTCTCGTTTAGCGCATTACCGAGGCTCTGGGCTAGGAGGTGGCACAGAACTTATTGGTTGAGCAATTTCAGGGGGGGCCGTTTTGTTGGACATTTGGCCGGCTTTTATTCTCAAGGCATCATCTTCCACTTTGCAATACTCTTCAACTTTTTTCATCAACGCCCCGACTGTTTTAGGGGGTCTTCTGGTCAAGGAACTGCGAAGAGGACTATCAGGATGTAGTCCCATTTTGAAGGCGGTGATGGCCATGGAGTCGTTGCAAGCGTCATCGACGAGGTTGAAGCATTCCCAATAGCGCGCCGAATACGCTCTGAGCGTTTCTCCTGACTGAATCTGCATAGCCTAGAGAGAGTCGGCCTGTTTCAGTTGTACCTCATTGGTGATGAACCTGGCCCTGAAGGATTTCTGTAATTGATGAAAGCTTTTAATCGAGGCCGACTCCAGCTTGTAATAGCACCTGACAGCTAATGGCCCCAGTCTGCTGGGGAATATTCGGCACATGAGGGCTTCGTTGTCTGCATGCAATGTCATGGCCTGCTTGTAGTGACGGATATGATCAATGGGGTCTAATTTTCCATCGTAAAGAGTGAATGACGGAGCTTTGAACTTCTTGGGCAGGGTCGCCCTTGCAATCCGTCAGACAAAAGGATCGTGCTGGTCCTCTTCGTCTGAACTGCTCCTCCTGCGCTTGTTCCTTGTATGTAGACTCTTTTCGGAGGAGCTGGAAGTTTCGGATCATCCCTTCTTGTTGAGTTCCGTGGGCGATGAGTTGGAGTCGCTATCGGTATCCTTTAGTTGGGCTCGAGGTCATTGTCCACCGGCCCTCAGAGGTCGTTTGGGATCTTGACGCATGGTTTCTCTCGATTTTGCGACTTCGAGGGCCAAATCTTGACGGAGACGTTCATTTTCAGCGATCATGTTCTCCAGCCTTTGTTCATTCTACTTTGCTTGTTCCATTATCGCCTGCATTGTCTCATGGGCTGAGGTCGTAGGTGAGTCGAAGTTCAAGGCGTGTCTTGTAGCGATGGTTTCTTTTCCGAGCATATTTGCTGGAATGAGGTCATCTCCCTGTGCGGTCTCGTCAATGGCTACCAGAGGATCTTCAGCCACACCTGCCATGGATGTATTTGAGTATTCCCATAGACGGCGCCAATTGTGGGGAGGTGGTTTGGAAATACTCTTCAAAATCCTGGGAGACGCTAGTGATCCTCAGCTAGTCACCTGAAAAGATACAAACACTCCGGTCGGGGGTGCCGGAATTAGCACTCCGACGGACAAGTTAGGTCAGACACTCAAGATAGCTTGTTTACTAAGTTCAGTGAGGTGATTCTTACATACCTTTCTATAACCGTTGTTCCTGTACTTATACATGTTTAGATCGATCCTCGGGGCCAGGGCCTACTTTTTAATCATTGTCCTTTCTTTTATTCGGTCCTAAGGACTTACACATATTCGGCACGTATATTATATTCGGCTCCCCACTCTCGCAGAATATAGCCAATTAATATCAGTTTTCCGATGGTACGCACCTTCTGATTTATTCCATAAATTCGGCCCCCACAACATTTTGCATGTGTTGTATTAGGCATTTTAGCACAGTTAGGATCATGCATTATTTCTAACTAGTTTATGTTTTGGCTTGGAGTACTCGGTACGCTTTTACGCTTTAGCATACTTGCATGAGTGTGAGTGTTACTATGTTTCGCATGCTTACCATGAGGCTATGTGCTTATTTGCTCAACTGCATGAATGCTTGTGGATGAAGGTTTTATTGCTTCAATTGGAACAATTCGATGATTGTGAGTTTTAAGCCCACTTTGCTTAGTGGCAAATCATCATGTTTTAAGCCCACTTGAGAGTGGCAAATCCGCACTTTAGCTCACTCGAGAGTGGCACTTTCAAACTATTTTCAAAAACAAACACGAGTTGTTTTGTTCCAATTCTTGCGATTGAGTCTATACTTGCTTGTGTCGTCACATAGTAAAGTTAACTAATAATCGAAATAAGAACACATGAGGTTTATAAAATACCATATCATGTTTAGTAGGGGCCGATCTTTGATCGGGCGAGCGGGGGTGCTCATTTCAAGACCTTCCCCTCTCGTACCCAAGTTCCCGAGCCGAGGCAACTTTGGTGATGACCGACATGTGGCCTTTGGCACGAGTCAAGGTTTCCTAAATTTTCCAAAAATAAAATATTTAGGTGGTAACTCTGTAATCTGGCAAAGCAGTCCAGTTTTGGCATTATTTGATCTAAAATCTGATTTTCCAAAATAATTTGCCGAATTGGACTCTTTAGTGTTTATCAGTCTCACATTGCACTTTGTGAGATTAGATTCAGAACCGTGACAGGAGTCCGAACTATAGGACCAATTCGAGCTCTCCAAAAGGGGACGCAAAAAAAGTCGAGTCTACAAGTATCCAGATGGGTACGCGGCAAACATTTCAAGATTAGTGAATGCAAAAAAATGATAGATTAATAGGATTGAAAAGCCACGACTACCATGTACTTATACAACGAATTCTTCCTATTGGGATGCGTGGTTACGTGGATAAAGAGATTAGTACAACACTTTTTGAGTTAGGTAGCTTCTTTCAAGATCTACGCTCAAAGGAATTGAAACGAAGTGAAATAGAGAAATTAGAGGAATGCATAGTACTCATACTATGTAAGTTTGAAAAGATCATTCCTCCAGCCTTCTTTGATGTGATGGTTCATTTGGCCATTCACTTACTACATGAGAATATTCTCGGAGGACTTGTGCAATATCGGTTGATGTACCCGATTGAAATGTAATTTTTGAAATTGTACTTTGAAATGAAAGGTATAGATTATGTTATGTGCCTAACCTTACTCCTAATTGGTTATCTCTTCAAGGTTTCTCGGAGCTTTAAAAAATTTTGCCACCAACTGAGCTAGACTAAAAGGTTCTATTGTAGAGGCTTACATTGTCAAGGAGTGCATTACTTTTTGCTCAATGTATCTTGAAGGGATTGAAACCGTGCATAATCGAGATGCAAAAAATGAAGATTATGAGTCTGTCATCAAGGTTTGACAATATTCACCAAAACTGCTCATTCTATTGGCTAAATCAGAAAGCATGTTGAGATGTCACAGGAACTTCGTGATATTGTTCATTGGTTCTTATTAAACAATAGCCCTGAGATAGAGAAGTATCTTCAGTATGTGTTTCTTATAATTATATATATTTTAACATTTTTCATGTTATTAGTCATTAATAATAGTAGTATTTCACTTATTAACCAAAACTATTTGACTAGGGAACACAAGGATTTGTTACAAATTTTCACTGGACAAAATATAACTCAGATACAACAGAAGGAATTTCCAAAATGGTTCAAAGAATATGTAAGTCATTTTTAATATTCACAATTCCCCAAACATTATTAGGCTTGTATAAAATTCAAACATTACTAACATAATTCAAGTGTTGCACATTGCATATGGATGTAGATAAATAAATTGGGAGTTGATGAGGCACCAGAAGCAACTGAAGAATTGTGGTCATTAGCGAATGGTCCCAATTTGCTATTGAAAGAGTACTCAGGTTGTATAATCAATGGTGTATGATTCCATACCAAAGAATTAGACAATCATCATAAGAGTCAAAACAGTGATGTGCTTACCGAAGGGGACTACAAGGGAGAGATGCTTGAATTCTATGGTCACTTGTGCAATATTTGGGAATTTGAGTACATGTGTCAAAATAAAGTTGTTTTGTTTCAATGTGAATAGTACAACACCGACAACACTCTTAGAAGTAGAACAGTACGAGCTGACACATTTTGCATTAGCATCGATGTCACAAGCCGATGGTATCAATCTAACCCTTTTATCTTGCGTAGTCAAGCTAAACAAGTGTTCTACCTGAATGACACCAAATGGGGGCAACCTTGGCAATTCATGCAACAGGTCTAACATAGGGGTGTGTTTGATGTACTAAAGGTTAGTGATGGAGAACCACCAGATCAACCAGAATTTAATGATGTATTCCAACAAGAAAACATTAACTCAGTTGTCCCAATCAACATCGAAGATATTATTTGATTTCATAGGGATGATATTGAAGCTAAGGTTATTTCGAATAAAACAAAGAGAGATGGTAAAGATGACGAAGAAGATGAAGAACTTGACATACTTATTGATGAACAATTGAATCCTGATATGGATTATGATATGTAGTTTTTGTTTTGTGTATTTTATATGGACATATTTTTTTTATGCATTACATGGTTGTGCTATGTTTTGTTTTGTCTCTTCAAGTAAACATTCTTCTTTATATTTTATGTTTTATATCAATTTATGCTTTTTAGTTACCAAAATGGCCAAATGGGAGAAACAATGGATCAAACCAGGTTTTCTAGCGAAACAGAAGCGAACAGAGTACGAAATGGAAAGATATAAGACAATTAAGAAGAATAATAATAAAATTGATGCTCTACAATTGAAGCGTATAGCAGCTTCTTTGATGGGTTCTACTCAGCCCAATTCTGTTAATGAGAAGGAAAAGAACATTAGGGTTGAGGTAGATGATGATGACTACATACCGTTAGATCATGAGGATGATACTGATGCTGAGTTATTTGAAAGTGTTAACGATAAGGTACTATATGTATGATATCTAATTTTTTGTTATTATGTCTCGTAGCTATATATTCGTTAATGATGCTTTGTTAACACTATCTTTATATTTTCATATACGTTTATCCATTTTTATGTATTTATTGTTTATTATTTTGTAATATGTATTTCAGGACTTACCAATGCCACCAAAACGATTGGCACAATCATTTTTTCAACCTTCGCATGAGCCACTTTTCGTTCCGAATGAGGGTTTACATGACAATGTGGAGACCCAACACTCACAGCCTCTTGATGTCGATATAGAGGCATAGAGAGAGGCTGCCCCCCAAGCCACTATGTCTAATGGCAAATTTGTAAACTTTAAGCTCACCTGAGGTGGCAAATTCAAACCCCTTTTTACAAAACAAACATGAAATTGAGTTTGATGATGCAGTTCATCCCCGATGGATGGACTGGACCGATCCAAGCTCCTCAAGCCCACATCCGAGTGTTCAAGCCCACTAGGTGACCTGCAAGGCAGTTCAATGGGAAACGGGATAGTCCCCCAAAGAACCCTCCGACAGGCAAGTTAGCAAGTAAGGAGAAGAGATAAAGTGTATCGAGAGAGATTGGAGATAGAAAGATTAACCTTCTTCGTGTCTTCGATGCTTGCTTATATCCTTTGGTAATCATTTCACCGTCCCTTCCGACGTGCCCCCCTCGCCGAAAGCCTGTGCTGTAGCTTACCTTGTTCAGGGTAAGGGGGTGCCGTTCCGACGGGGAGGTGTTGTCGTAATAAATGATGTGATGTGCTGCATTAATGGTGATGTGTTGTGGCAATAACTTTGCATATCTTTGTCTACTGATGTGGCCTGTCCTACCCCTGCCATATGTCCGAATGTCATTGGTCCTTCATGCCCAGTTGGCCTCTAGTTGTCATGGACTTTACCAACCGGGTTATGCAATGAGGTCCAAATGGTGGGCTTGGGTTTGTTCACTATGGGCTGTGGCCTTTATGGGCCTATCCATGTCAGTAGTCCCCCATTCCCAAGTGCAGCTTTAGTCCAACGAAGGGAATAGTAATGAGAAAAATGTGTCCGACCGTCAGGGGGGGTCGAGTTAGTGGACCGAGCGTGAAAGGGTCCGACCGTGAGGAGTGCCGACCGCGGAGAGGGCGATCGTGCAAAGACCGAGCGGGAAGGAAAACAGCGGAGCTGACCGCGCGAAGGCCGAGCGGACGGGCCGACCAGAAGGAGGGCTGACCGTGAGGCGTGCCAACCCTGAGGGAAGCCAAGTAGGAGGCCGACCGTGAGGCGTGCCGACCTTGAGGGTAGCTGAGTGGGAGGGCCGACCGTGAGGAGGGCCGACCCTGAGGGGAGCCGAGCGGGAGGGCCGACCGTGAGGAGTGCCCACCCTGAGGGGAGCCGAGCGGGTGGGGGCGAGGCTCGAGAGGCGGCGTGTCACGTGATGATTTGAAGTGGAAAAGACATGGTAAGGGAAGGAGATAGTGCATCGTGGTCGAACACGTGGCAACATCTTGGGGGGGAAGTTGGGCGTTGGAGGAGAAATGAGACGATAGGTCATTATGGGTGTTGAAAAGGCAGTTTTGGCAAATGATTTGAAAAGTTTTCAAACTGGAGAAAATTAATTGGGATCCTTGGGATACGGGCAAACCGTGGGCTTTTGGCATCGTGCGATTCACTTACTTGTTTACAAAAAACCAAAACATTCCAAGTCTTACTTCATTTGTTGGTCACGATACACCTTTCCAACACTTCTTCAATTTCCTTGCTCCTGCATCAAAAGCGATTTGCAAACATATCCTAGAAATGGCGCAAGAAGGAGCTGTGAATGTGAGGTTAGACCCCCTTGGAGGTGATGATACAGAGGAGCTAGCGGTGCAGTATAGGTCAGAAAGGGTAGGAGAGTCGGTGGTGCGATCCCATGGTTCAACCATGATAGCAGCGCCAAAGCCAATCAGCCAGGTGGAACCAGACCACTGGCACACGAACGCTGACAAATCCACGATTACGGCGGCGGAGTTGGAGGCGATCCGTGAAAAGTACCAGATCCCTGCGGAAGTGGAATTATCGCTGCCGACATCAACGGAGAGGCCGTCCGATGCCAGGGTGGGAGAGTTTTCCCTCTATGAAGAAGCTGTAAAGGATGGACTGAGGTTGCCACTGCCGCAAATAGTGGTGGATGTGCTCAACCGTCTAAAGGTAGTACCAGGGCAACTAATGCCCAATGCCTGGAAGATCTTGCTAGCTTGCGCAAGTGCATGGCCGAAGGCAAATGGAGGGTAGGCCATGACAATGCACGAGTTCTTTGGCTGCTACAAGGCCACAGGGCAGCAGGAGACTTGGGTCACCCTGCAGGCAGCGGCAAGGAAGGGTTTGGTGGCGGGGTTGCCAACGTCGATCAAGGGCTGGAGACCCAGGTGGTTCTATGTGTCCACCTCTGGAGGGGCTGGGGTGCGGACGATGTGGAAGGTGCCCACCAGATCTGTGGAGCCAAAGTTAGGGGTAGAAGCAGAGGAAAGGATAAAGAAAGTGAAGGCCTGGAGGGAGAAAGAGGGGGCCAGGTGGGACGAACTCGTGCAGCCATCGGCATTGTTTGAGGCAGGGTTGGGTCCAAGGGCAAGTAGTGGGGACCTCGACCAAACGGAGTTCGAGGCGAGGAGAAGGGCTCAGGAGGCGAAAGATCAGGCCATCCTGGCTAAAGCCCAAAAATTCAAGGAGTCCCAGGCCGATTGACCCCCAAAACTGGTTGTAAGGGAGAGGATTCGTCCTCGCCCCAAACCCTTGGGAGAGAAGAACTTAGGCGAATTTGTGCCGCGGCCGCCCCCAACGGACCCTTTGAAGGAGAGGTCTCTGAAAGAGATGGAGGCGTTGGGCGTTGGGAAGAAGAAGAGGTTGAGGCGGCGTGAGGAAGAGCCTGCCCAGAAAAGGAGGAGGGAGACAACTGTGAAGCAAACTAGTGCTGCAAAGGGGGCTGAGGAGGGAGAAGTGGTGGGGACCCTAGGAAAGATAGGTGGCCCAGAAGTCGTGGATGTTGCTTCGGAGGTGAGAGAGGTGGTGCCAGTGGAGGCGGCAATCGCCGCAGGGGTCGCGAGGGCCGCCCCTAAAGGGTAAAGAAGGGAAGAGCAGCCCCAAGGGGGACCTGTACCCCACGGAGGGGGGGTCAGTCTGGCCACAGTGATCTACCACGCTCACGCGGTGGCTGGGCGGCTGGAGGGAGAGGAAGGCCCAGCTAGGGCAGGGGTAGACCGCTTGGTGGGGATCGTAGAAGAGACCGCCCTGCGCTCGGCCTCAAGATTCAATGAAGCTGAGCTGCTGAGGGGGTTATGCTCCGCCCAAATGGAGGTAACCACCTTAGCAGGGGCCCTGCTGAGGAAAGTGGGGGCTTCCAAACTTAAGGCAGATGAAGCCAAGGCCCAGCTTGCAAAATTGAAGAAGGAAAGTGCAGGTTGGGAAACTGCCCAAACTGATCTGCAAGCGGCCAAGGTGGAGTTGGAGAACAAACGCCGCCAGGTTGTGTCACTGGAGTTCCAACTTTCTGGCGAGCAGAAGAAGTTGGAGGAGGCCCAAAGAGCTTGCGCCGTGGCGATCAAGCGACATGAGGAGGCCATGAGCAATAATGAAGAGCTCGTCATGCAAAAGGATGAGGGCGATGTCAAAGTGGACGATCTGCAGAAGGAGAGTGAGAGGCTTCTGAAGGAGTTGGAAGCAGAGAGATCGCGAGCGCCGGCGGAGAAGGAGAGCCTAAAGAAGGAATTGGAGGAGGAGAAGGCCAAGGCTGCGTCTGAGAGGGCGACCCTGCAGAAAGAGCTGGATGAGGAGAGGGCGAAGGCAGCCTCTGAGAGGGCGGCTTATCCCGATCTATGCGTCGCAGTGGTGGAGCAATTCAAAGGGTTGCCCGAATTTCAGATGGCAATTGATGTAACGGTCGCCAGTAGCCTGGCCAGGCAGGAAACTGGGAGGGCGGGCCCATTAAGGACGACTGCTGGAGGGAGAACAGAGGCAGAAGTTATTGAGAGCTTCCAGCAGTCAGACTTCTATAAGCACGAAATGGCTGAGTTCTGGGACAGTGGTTGGAAGACGTTCAAGCGCAGAGCTGAAGAACTGTTCCCAGACTTAGACCTCAGTAGTGTGACAATTGGGGAAGACGATGTGGCCCAAACCCCCCTGGATGAAGGCGTTAAAGAAGAAGATCTTGTATCCAGTGGAGAGGAATGACTGGAGAGGATAAAGAAGAGTTTGTTCTTTTTTCTCTCTTTTTTTTTTTTTTTTTTTTTTTTTTTGAATTGATGTAATGAACTTGCGTACACATTTGTGAATGAATAAAATTTCATTTATGTTTTCGGTCGATTGCTTGGGCTTGTATATAAATCAATGTGAAATTAGGCTTGTATAAAAATTCAATGCAGAGCAAAGTAAGAACACCCTAATGCAGAGTGAAATTGGACTTGTATAAAAATTCAATGCAGAGCAAAGTAAAAAACATCCTAATGCAGAGTGAGATTGGACTTGTATAAAAAGTCAATGCAGAGCAAAGTGAAGAACACCCTAATACAGAGTGAAATTAGACTTGTATAAAAATTCAATGCAGACCAAAGTAAAGAACATCCTAATCCAGAGTGAAATTGGACTTGTATAAAAAGTCAATGCAGAGCAAAGTAAAGAACACCCTAATGCTCAAGAGAATGGTTTCTTGGAGTTATGCTAAATGTTGGTGGAAATAATCTGATTAGTTAATGAAACACGTGAGGACATCTTTGGAATTTGACTAAGTAAAGAGTGGTGTAAAAACTTTGGCCTGGAATTGTGACTAAGTGTCAAATTGTGACTGAGTGTTTTACTAATGCCATAATTATGGAGTTTCATTGAGGATAGGATTATCTCAGTTTGGACTCGAAATTAATGTTGCAAGTAATTCACTCTGGGTCAGCAATGATGGCACTCAGTTCGGTTGGGACTTGTAATGCTTGGTCTAGATGGGGATCGGTCTGGCCGAGTGAGTCAAGCTGAGTCTGGCTGGGGCTTTTGTGCTCAGTCTGGCTGAGGCTTTTAGTGCTCGGTCTTGACGACACTGTTTAGTGCTCAATCTGGACGAGGCTTTTAGTGCTCAGTCTGGCTGAGGCTTTTAGTGCTTGGTCTAGACGAGGCTGTCTAGTGCTTGGTCTGAACGAGGCTTTTAGTGCTCAGTCTAGCTAAGGCTTTTAGTGCTTAGTTTGGCTGAGGCTTTTTAAGGCTCGGTCTGAACGAGGCTTTTAGTGCTCGATCTGAACGAGGCTTTTTAGTGCTCGGTCTGGACGACGCTATCTAGTGCTCGGTCTGAACGAGGCTTTTAGTGCTCAGTCTGGCTGAGGCTTTTAGTGCTCAGTCTGGCTGAGGCTTTTTAGGGCTCGGTCTGAACGAGGCTTTTAGTGCTCGGTCTGAACGAGGCTTTTTAGTGCTCGGTCTGGACGAGGCTGTTTACTGCTCGGTCTGAACGAGGCTTTTAGTGCTCAGTCTGGTTGAGGCTTTTTGCTACTGTAACCAAAACGTCATTGAGAAACCAAATAGACGGCTGAGGTATATAAATGTCAAAAAGTTACATTAGCACGAAAGGATGACAAGAATGTTCAAACGTGTGATTTTTTTTTTAAAAAGAAAATACAATAACTGAGCAATACAAAAGTAGTAGCTTATTGAAAGTAACGTTTCAAGTGTTCGGCATTCCAGGGGTGTGGGAAGTCTCGACCTTCCAGATCCTGAAGTCGGTAAGTGCCTGGAAGTGGTATGGCTTTCACAACGTAAGGTCCCTCCCATTTGGCTGCCAATTTACCCTCGGTTGGATTCTTGGTGGCGAGGGTTGCTTCTCTCAAGACAAGGTCCCCAACAGCAAACTCCCTTGGTCGAACTCTGCGATTGCAGTGTGTTCGCATTTTCTGCTGGTATGAGGCCAGTCTGACAGCAGTGGTCTCCCTAAGTTCTTCAATTAGGTTTAGGTCTGCCCGACGAAGTTCTTCGGTGAGTGGTGGATCCGGATGTAAAACCCTGGGGGTAGGTAGGCCGACTTCCACCGAAATAACCGCCTCAGCGCCATATGTTAGACGAAAAGAGGTTTCCCCAGTGGGAGTCCGAGCGGTGGTGCGATAGGCCCATAGCACATTTGGTAGCTCCTCAGCCCAAAGTCCCTTAGTAGCTTCAAGTTTAGTCTTGATGATCTTTAGGAGAGAACAGTTGGTAACCTCAACTTGGCCATTGGCTTCAAGATGACCGGGGGAAGAGAAACATGGTTGAATATGGAGGTCGGCACAGAACTTCCTGTAATTAGCGTTGTCGAATTGTTTGCCGTTGTCGGAGACAATGGCCTAAGGAACGCCGAATTTGCAAACGATCGACTGCTAGATGAACCTGATTGTGTTCCGCTCGGTGATGGTCGCAAGGGGTTCTGCCTCTACCCACTTGGTGAAGTAATCGATGGCAACAATCGCGAACTTGGTCTGGCCTCGGCCGGTGGGAAGTGGACCAACTAGGTCGATCCCCCATTCGGCGAATAGGTAGGGGCTGCAGAGTGTGATCAACAAGAGGAGGGCATGGGGATGTTGGCAAAGTGCTGACACTTGTCGCATTTGAGCACAAAATCAGTGGCATCTTGATTGAGAGTCGGCCAGAAATAACCAGTACGGAGTATTTTGTGGGCTAAAGACCTGCTGCCTGAATGATTGCCACAAATTCCCTCATGGATTTCTTGCATTACATAGGTTGCCTGAGTTGAGTTGAGGCATCGCAAATATGGTCGTGAAAAGCCACGTTTGTACAGGACGCCATTGACTAGGACGTAGTTGGACGACCGAGCCCTGACCTTGGCGGCCTGCTATTGATCATCTGGGAGTTCTCCTGTTGTCAAAATGCCCAGGGGATGGGTTCATTTTGGAGGAACCGCACTTCTTGTAGGTTGGGCGAGATGGCCGGGTGGGCTAGGTATTCGAGGTGAACTCCATGGCTGAGGTCGGGCTGGTCTGTGGAGGCCAGTTGAGCCATCTCGTCTGCTTTGGAGTTTTCCGCCCGAAGCATGTGCTTGATGTGAAAGGTATTGAAGAGGCAAGCAAGAGGGAGTGCCAGATCCCTGTAAACTCGCATTGTGTCCTCCTTGGCATCAAACTTCCCCGTGATTTGGCCGACGATGAGCTAGGAATCACTGAACACCCGAATGTGGCTGACGCCGATGTCCTTGGCAAAGCGGAGTCCTGCTATCAAGGCCTCATATTCGGCCTCATTGTTACTGGCATCAAACAAGAGGCGGAGAGCACATTTGAAATAGCCACCCTCAGGGGAGGTGAGGATGAGGCCAGCCCCACTACCTTCCCTGCGGGATGACCCGTTGACGTTGAGAGTCCAAGAATGAGGGTCTTCTGGCTCGGCAGGAGTTGGTGGGGGTGGAGAGGCAGTGGTTGGGGTAGGGTTGGTGAATACCAGGATGAAGTCGGCTATGGCCTGTCCCTTGATTGCTATTCGAGGGCGGTAGGAGATATCAAACTGGTTGAGTTCTACTGACCACTGCATAAGTCGGCCAGAAAGTTCTGGTTGCTGCATGACCTTCTTCGGGGGTTGGTCGGTGAGGACCACTATGAAATGGGCTTGGAAGTAAGGACGAAGTCATCTGGAAGCGGTGACCAAGGCCAGAGACAATTTTTCTAGCAATGGGTAATTTTGCTCCGCTCCCCTAAGAGCTCGACTGATGTAGTAGACCAGCTGTTGGACTGAGCCGTCTTCCCTGATAGGGGCTGTACTGACTGTGGTGCTTGACACTGCTAGATAGAGGAAGAGGGGTTCGCTCGTAACTGCCTATGAAATGAGGGGAGGGTTGGCCATGCATTGCTTTAACTGCTGAAAAGCCTCTTCGGATTCGGTTGTCCATTCAAAAGTCTGCCGAAGAACTTTGAAGAATGGTAAGCACTTATCTGTTGTGCGGGAGATAAAGCGGTTGAAGGCCACAACTCGGCCGGTGAGTCTTTGAACTTCTTTGACCGTTCTGGGTGACTGCATTTCAGTCAAGGCCTTGATCTTCTCGGGATTGGCTTCAATGCCGCGCTGGCTAACCATAAAACCCAAAAACTTTCCAGATCCCATGCTGAAGGCGCATTTCTCTAGGTTGAGTTTCATTTGGTACTTGCGAAGGGTGGCGAAGGTTTCTCGAAGGTCAGTCAGATGGTCAATAGAGAGTTTTCTCTTGACCAGCATATCGTCGACGTATACTTCCATGTTCGGACCTATCTGGTGTTGGAAAACTGCATTGACTAGCAATTGGTAGGTGGCCCCAGCATTCTTTAGTCCGAACGGCATCACGTGGTAGTGGTAAGTACCTCTATCGGTAATGAAGGAGGTATGTTCTTGGTCAGGCGGGTGCATCAAGATTTGGTTGTATCCAGAAAAAGCATCCATGAAACTGAGCATCTGATGACCGGCTGTGGCGTTGACAAGTAGATCAATGCGGGGAAGAGGGTAGCTGTCCTTGGGGTAAGCTCGGTTCAGGTCGGAGTAATCGACACAGAGTCGCCATTTGCCGTTGTTTTTGCGGACTAGGACCACGTTTGACAACCATTTAGGGTAGTCCACGTTTGTGATAAATTGGGCCTCAAGGAGCTTGTCAACCTCTGCTGCAATAAGAGTATTGCGCTCTGGATGGAAGATGCGTTGCTTCTGGCAGTAGGGTCGGAAATGAGGTTCGATACTGAGGCGATAGGTGATAAAGGATGGGTCAATACCCGGCTGTAGACACCCCATTTTTGACCGACCTTAAGACTCAGACGTCACCGGTTGAGCGCTCGGTGATGTTGCATGTTGTGCTCGTTCAGAAGTCTCAGAGTCGCGACCGTGCGCCTTGCCTCCGGACTTTCGAATTCTCTTCTATGCCTTGTCTCGATTTGCGAACCAGACTCGGTTTTCTCTGTTTTCTTTCCTGAGGGAAGAGAGTGGTCTCGTAGACTATCTCCCGGTGGCCGTGAGCTACATTTCGTGGCCGTAGGCCATTTTGCCCATTTTCGAGTCTTGCCTCGATGTGCCTCGGTTGCCGGGACCGACCGCCCAACCATCTCCGATTTCTTCGGTTCTTGGTCGGTACCTCTGTTTTATCATTTTGAGGAACACTGGGGCCCTCGATGTCCACTTCATGGTCAGCCACTTTCGATTGCTCGCAGCTTTGGGACCGGAATCGCGTGATTTGGGCCCCGAGCATTCATTTTGCATCGCTTTTCTCGATTTTGGCAGAACCTCTGCTTTTGTCATTCCGAGGGACACCGGGTCGCAGATACCCACTTCGGCCGAACACCACTTCCGCACTGCGGCCCATTTTGGGTCCCAATTGCTCTGCTTTTGGCCCCGAGCGCTCATTTCTCATTAGTTTTTGTTCAAATTTGGTGTACCTCTGCTTCAACACTAGGAAGATCACTGGGGGTGGGAGGCCAGCAATTATCCCAGATAACCAATTTCGCTCCTCAAGGTCTGCTTTTGCTCACTTCCGCCAATGTTGAACACTCGGGATATTTTCTTCCGACCAAAGCTACATATCTGTGATCGGGGCACATGGGAGGACCCTAAAACTACCGGGTCGGCCAGCAATTATTGATTTTATTTTTGAGCCCTCCTTCAAGCTCTATGTTGTGGCTCTCGCCTGTTGCCAATTTCCGACCTTGGAACCTTATTCTACACACATGGGAGGACACCAAGGAGTGGTGGTCGGCCAAAGAATTTGCACTTCATTTTTGGGCCATGGCGGGCGGCAGGTGAGTGGCTGTCGATCAGTGGGGTGGCCGGCCACCTCCTGAAGTTACTGGCCGCCTTTCGCTTCAAATTTCTTTCCAAATTGTCAGGATATTTTTCAAAATATCCCTGCATCTGGGGGATATTTTGGGAGGGAAAGCTTGGGTGCTTTTCCCTCCCCTTTTACACCCTTTCTTGCTTACTTAAAGGGCTGCCCTCCTCCTTTGTTAGGGTTGGAATTTTTGACCTTAAGACTTCATCTTCTAAAACCTCCATTTTCCTATTCAAAAACCCTGAAAAGTTTCAAGCTTCCTAGTTCAATCCTTCATCAACCCTAAGCTCTACCATCCCCACTTCCATTACAGCAGCAAGGAAGTGTTCTTCAGAGGCTAAGAGTCAACAAATTGAAGCCAAGAAGCAACCAAAGTTAGGTCTTCAAAGGTAAGCCTCTAATTCCCTTTTTTGAGGATAATTTTGAGTTATTTCTTAGCCCTATTTTCTTTCAGTTTTGGGCTCCGACCCCTACTGTTTTTAGGCTTATTTTGAGCCCCCCTACAACATTGTAGAAGGGCTCAACCTCATTTGGTGTCTCCATGATATACTTCTTTCAATACCACCTTTTATGCCAATAAATTGCATGCTTTGTTTAGCTTTTGAGTGATCTGATTTCGAGTATACTATATACTGTGAGTGGGCTTATTTTGAGCCCCTCTTCAACATTGAAGAAGGGCTCCATCATGTTTGGCTTCTCTATCATGCACCTCCTTTGAAATTCTTCCATTTTACCGTAAAATTGCATGATTGTTTTGGCCTATTTGTAATCTGAGTTGGAGCATTAAACATACTGATATTGTGCTTATTTTGGGCCCCTCTTCAACATTGAAGAAGGGCCCAACCTATTTTTCTTGCTCTACATATCACTTGCTTTGAATTCTTGTTCCACTCCCATATTGCATGCTTTGTTAGGCTTGCTTAGCTTCGGATTTCAGCCTTCATCAGGCCTAGAGAGTGCCTTGTTTTGGTCCATTCTTCATGCTTTGTTAAGGGTCTTAGGACATTTGATGATTGGTTTTGGTACTTGTTTTGTAATCCTCCATATTTTCCGTAAAATTGCATGCTTTGTTAGGCTTGCTTAGCTTCGTATTTCAACCTTCATCAGGATTAGAAAATGTCTTGTTTTGGTCCATTATTCAAGTTTTATTAAGGGTCTTAAGTTTTTTGGTCATTGCTTATGATACCTCTCTTTATAGCCCTCTTTTGGCCCAAATTTTGCATGCTATATTTAGTATATCTATACACTGAATTGGAGGCTGTCATCTATTGTAAATGTGCATATTTTTGGCCCCTATTTAATGTTGTAGAACTGATTTTTTGGGTTTGAGCATTGTAAATACCACTTTCTTTGTAATTCCCCTCTTTTCCCGTATTTTTGCAAGCTATTGTTGCCATACTTGTGATCATCATTTGGCCATGCTTTGTGCTGATAAAATGCTATTTTAGGGGCTGCCTTGCTACTATTTTACATGTTGTGTCCATATTGTGCATGTTTAGCATGGCTGTAGGCCATTTCGGGTGCTTTTCATCGCATTTGCATCGGGTTGTAATTTTGTTATACTGGGGCTGTTTTTGCATCATATTAGCTACTGAAATTTGCATCTTCCTTATGCCATATGTCACATCTCAATCGCATGTCATTTCGCGTTTATATATCATTGCCTCGGTTTGCGTGCCCGTGAGCACGCATTTCGAGGCCACTCTTTTTTATTCGACGGCAGCTTATGTGAGTGCGGCTGAGGTTCTCTCATGTTAGTGTAAGCCCAATTTGCATTTTTCATGTCATTTGCATTCCGTATGCCATCGCTTTGGCTTATGCGGTTCGTGTGCACGATTTCGAGGCACTTCGCTTTTATCCGATTTCCATCACATCATCGCTTTCTTATGCGTCGCGTATTGCACGCATTTTGAGGCACTTCGGTTTTATCCGATTTATTTCATCATCGCTTCGCTTATGCGCTCGTGTGCACGCATTTCGAGGCACTTCGGTTTTATCCGACGGCATTTCACATCATCGCCGGCTTATGCGGCTCGTGGTGCACGCATTTCGAGGCACTTCGCTTTTATCTGCATTTTCACATCATCGCCGGTTTATGCGGCGTGTGCACGATTTCGAGGCACTTCGTTTTATCCGACGGCATTTCACATCATCGCTTTGCCATGCGTGCGCACGCAGCTTCGAGGCACTTCGGTTTTATCCGACGGTATCTCACACCATGTCGGGTTTGCGTGTCTGGCACGCATTTCGAGACATCTCGCTTTAGTCTCATTGTATATCATCTTCCATGTCATTTCATACCTTTATGTCATTTGGCTTATGCGTTCACGCACGCATTTCGAGGCACTTCATTTTTATCCGACGTTCTTATGTGAGTGTGGCCGAGGCTCCACTCATATTAGTGTAAGTCCATTTGCATTGTGCATGCCATTTTATGCCTTTAGATCATTTCCTCGGTTTACGTGCTTATGCGCACGCATTTCGAGACATCTCATTTGCATAGCATTGTGCATGCTAGGATTGTATTTTAGTTGCATTCATGCATATCATGCATATTGCATCGTGTTCGATAGGCGTTAGTCTGCACGGAACGAGGCACGCTTTCAGACCGAGTGACGGAACGGGTCTCAATTCCCAAGTCACCGACACCGGATTACCCATGATGGAGTTAGGATTTGTTGTAGCATTCATATGCATTCATCCTATATTGAGTTGTGCAAATCCCTCGCCATCATGCATCAATATGCGTGATTGGTGGCACGAGGATCGAGGCATGCATATATTTGTGAAATACATTGTTATGCCCTTCTCCTGCTCTCTGTTGCAGCAAAATGAGGAATCAGCAACTTTCTGGGACTTGGCATGCATCTCGAGAAGCATTACAAACAGAGGCTAATTGGGGCATCCCAATGGATTTCCGCATCAAGGCAGCTCAGCATACATCACTCATCAGTAGCAAGGCAGTCCCTGGCTTGCATGCCAGTTTTACTTTTTTTTGTAATTAATTTGTTAATTAATTAGGAATCTGTATTATTCTGTATATTTCGGACTGTATTATTCTTTCATTTTCGGACTGTATCATTATTTATTCGGACCCTCTGCGCGAGGGCAATGTTGTAACAAGTGTGGGTGAGTGTGATGTATGTCTTCCAACCCCCACTTCTTTCTTCCCTTTTATTTACCCGCTTATGATGGTTAGATATAGGGCATATTTCAATTAGCATACAAGATGACAAAGATGTTTGCATCATTCATCTGCTTTTGCACGCACTGCCTCACAAGATCATACAAACCGCATTCAGATTTCAATTTCAAGTTTAATACGTGTTAGTTGTACCATTTCATATGCCATGTTAAGAATAACGGAGCCTGCTATAGTTTGCATCCTTGCATGTGTTGCATTAAACATTCTGTATACTTAGGATCATGCATGGATTTCTAATCGCTCGCTTTTGGCTTGGAGTACTCAAGTTTTTATGCTTTAGCATCTTTGCATGCGGTGAGTGATCGCCAAGAAAAGCATGCTTACCATGAGGCTACGGCTTATGTGATATAACCGCCTTTGAATGCCTGTGGGTGGAGGTTGAGTTATTTGGATTGGGACAATTCATCAAATGTTTGTTTTAAGCCCACTAGATAGTGGCAAAATCATGTTTTCTAAGCCCACCCGATGGTGTCAAATCCACGCCTTAGCCTACTTGGGTAGCACCATCAAACCATTTTCAAACAAACAAACATGAGATGTCTGGGCCCAATTCAGCGATTCATTTATACTTGTATGTCAGGCGATCACATAGCAACCTAGGCTAATAACCGTAATAAGAACTCACAATGTTTTCAAAAACAGATATCATGGTTAGTAGAGGCGGTCTTTGATCGAAGGGGGGGTGCTCGATGTGACCTTCCCCAATCGTACCCAAGTTCCCGAGCCAACTTTGGTGATGACGGGACACGGCCTTTGGCACCGAGTTAGGGTTTCCTAAATTTCCCATTTTAAAAATATTTAGGTGGCGACTCTGTTATCTGGCAAAGCAGTCCATGTTTGGCACTTCTTTCAAAAAATCTATTTTTCTTCAAAACGATTTGCCGGATTTGGACTCTTTGGTTCAAGATTTGGAACCGCGACAAAATCGAGTCCGAACTGTAGCGAGGTCCCTCGCGGGCTTGTTACAGTTTCTGGCGACTCTGCTGGGGATTTAGAGAACTTGACTCGAACTCATGATATTTGGTTTTGATTACACTTGTATGTTTCTTTGCATTGCATTTGCATTGGTGCGCCTAGGACACCGTGTTTGCCATCTACTATTCCTGAGCGGTTTGCCGGAGGCTTGTCTTGTCAAGGCATGTCCATAAGGCTGACCGTTACTGCCTCGCCAAAGATGGGAACACAAACCCCGGTTTACCGGGCACCCTTTCGACCATTCGACCTAGTGCATATTCGATCCATAGTGACCATTCCAAACTAGGACAAAGTTGCTTACCCGCTTATAGATTGTTTGAAGTCACCAAGGCGTAGTGAAACCCTAGTTCCCGACAAAATAGGACAGGGAAACCTTACCCCAACATAGGGGTGTTTTTGGCTCACTTATCTCGCTATGTGCTTGTTAGAGTGCTGCCTCACAGGAATGTATGTATCGCTTGAGTTTGGGCATCAGTTCGGGCATCAACAATATCTCGAGAATCGCTTGTCTCATGGATATCGGATTCAGCTTTTGGGGAACAAAGGATACAGAACAAAGGATCGCTTATTGAGGACAAGTGTATTTTCAAATTTTATCAAACTGCGTGTTGTATGCCCGATCAGGTGTTGTGTATTTAATTTAAGCCGTTAGGCCGCCTGCTGTAGCACGTCCCGGAGGGACCTCGCTACTACAGCTCGGACTTTTTGTGTGTCGGTTCTAAATCAACCAAAGAGTCCTAATCCGCAAATCGCTTGAGAAAACAGATTTTTGAAAAGTAGTGCCAAACATGGATCTGCTTTGCCAGACATGAGTCGCCACCTAAATATTTTTTAATTGGGAAATTTAGGAAACTCGACTATGTCAAGGCCACATGTCCGCTATCACCAAAGTGGTCTTGGCTCGAGCTTGGGTACGACGGGAAGGTCACTATGAGTTTCTTTTCGCCTCCAAGACCGCCTCTACTAACCGTGATATCCAATTTTGAAAACTTTATATGCTTATTCCGTTATTAGCCTAGAATTACTATGTTATGACAACAAACAAGTATAGACTAGATCGCCTAATTTGGGAATAAACATTGCATATCCGCTTTTGTCTCAAAAACGTGTTGTTTTTGCTACCGCAAGTAGGCTAAAATGCGGATTTCAATGAGTCGCTCCAACTCGCAATCCAACCTCCACCCACAGCATTCAAACAGCTTTATCATGTAAGCACTTAGCCGCATGGTAAGCATATCGTCATGGTAAGCATTCACACGCATGCGTATGCTAAAGCCAGAAAACTTACATCAGACTGTACAAAACAATAAACTAGTTAGCAAAGCATGCATGACCTAGTTCATGTTAAGTGGCTAATGCAACACAGCATAAATGCAATCTAGAGTAGGCTCGCTAACCCTAAACATGGCATGTGAAATGTTTCACGAGCACGGTTCAATTTGGAATTGAAAATTGCAATGCAGCAGTATGATGTACCGAGCCCTGCATGTAAACAAATGCATGAAATGCACGCATGCTGTATGAGGTATGCTAAAATAAGTATGCCCTAATCTACCATAAGGTGTAAATAAAAGGGTTAGAAAGAAATGGGGTTGGAAGACATACACCCACTCACACACACTTATTACAATTGCGCCTCGCCTGAGGGACCAAAATAATATACACAACCAAGTAAATAATTAACTATTCTAGCTAATTAAATATTACAAATTAATTAAATTAAATAAATAAACTAATTAATCTATTTAAGCGATAAATGCCTCAAGGAGGGTCGATCACAAGGCGCCCGGACTCGCTGAATTGCACTACCGCAGGTTGCCTGCTTCTCTCGCTTCAAATTTCGAAAATTCTAAAACTTCGTGAGTGCCTCCTGTAACACCGAGAAGCATCATCGCTCGCAGAGGGCCACCGGCCGAGGAGAATTTCCATCGGCATCAATTTTTCTTATCGGCCGCCAAAGGGCGGTCGGTCAAGACTAAAAGGTGCTTCGGCACAAATTGTTTCAGAAAACTCAAGAATCGACAAAGAGCAGAGAGGGAACAAAAGGCAAGGCAATGCAATTCAAGGTATATATGCACCAAGCACATCCCAAATCATGCTATGAGCTTAAGAGGGCATGTGCCTCGATTCCTGCCACCAATCACAAGATTTCCGCGTGATGGCCCTAAGAACCAAGAGTACAACTTTGATTTCAAATGCATGCAATGCAAACAAAGGTGCCAAACCTCTATCAAACTCACTTCAAGAGGTCCAACATGCACAATGTCAATGCAACCCTAAGCATGTCATCTAGCTGCAATATGGCAATGCAATGCAAGAATGTTGTTGTGTAAACATACAAGCATGCCAAGCAAAGTAGGAATGGACTTACACATGAATTGGACAGCTCTAAAAGGCCCAAGAACAAAGGGCCAACATGCTCAAAAATGAAGGCTAGAATGCACACACACATGCATACAATTATGGTCCAACACTTAGGCATTCATAAGCAACTCTCATGCATTCTTAAAGAGGCCAAACATGGACTAATAGCATGCATTGTAAGCTCAAAATCACAAAACATGTTGCCAAAACATGCAACAAAGCAAGCCAAATACACAATAAATGGCCCAAGTATTTGAAACAAGCCATGAAGGCTTAAACCAAGGCCAAACCCACCAAGCCTCACAAGGCCAAGGGGACTCAAAACAGTCACATGCAGACCTAAACAAGGCTAGGGGCACACCTAGATAGCATCTAGAAGGCTCAAAATCAAGGGCATGCACACATGCACTTTCAAAGGATGTACAACACATGTAACCAAAGCATTAAAGATGCATGCTAGGCAATCAAATAAGCATGTATGGGGGACTGAATAGCATGGAAGATGGTCCCAACCATCAAATACAAAGCTAGAATAGCATACCACACATTCATGCTTTTAAGGCCAACAAGCCAAATACAAAGGAGCTACAAAATGCATGCTAAGAATGACCAAAATGATCATGGACAGAGCTAAAGCATGACAAAATAAGCTTATAAACTTCACAAGTCTAAGCCTAAAACATGCTAAAAACTAGGGCTAACAAGCTAGACATGTTAAGGCAATATTAAGGCATTACAAAGTAACTATGCAAATCATGCAAAGAGTACTAAAACCCACTTAAAACCAAGTTATATCATGGCAATATGAGCATGGAAAACAAGCCAAACAAGCTCAATACATACTCAAGCATAGAGCCCTTAAGGAAGCAAAATTTGTCCTTTTCAAGGACATCAAGGAGAGGGGTGGCCCTCCTTCTTGAGACTTCACAGCATGTTTTCACCACCGAAATCCTCAAGATTGCAATGGTGAAGAGATGCCAAGACCAAAGTCTCGGATCTCCCACAAAATGGCACAAAAAGTGGCCTTTTCAAGGCCTAAAGGTGGTCAAAGTTCCTCAAACCACCAAGCACTCTTAATATACAATAAAGAGGGTCAAAATCAGAACTTTTATGTGCCAAACACTAAGCTCAAAAACTGTTTTAAACTAAGTAAAAACAAGTTGCAAAATGGGGAATAAAGTGTAAGTTTCTTACCCTTGTTGACTACCTTCACAAAGGTTGATGTTGTTGCCTCCTTGAGCTCAAAACCACCAAAACTCCAAGAACAACTCGCGGAGCTTCAGCCCAAGAGAGGTAGGAACACTAGGTGCTTTAGTGCAATAGTATGGACTAAACACCTAGAGTTCAAAGAGAAAAAGAGAGATACAAAGTGTATATCTAACTTAACCCTAAAAACCAGAGCTTTCAACTCTCTAACAATGGCTCACCTTCAAAAATTGCTAACCCTCAAGCCAAGAGGGAGAGCTTCCTCTTATAGGCCAAAAGCTTACAAGCTTGGCCACTATAAGCCCATCCCTCCATACACGGTATGGAGGGGAAACAAGTTGCAAAACATGTGAGAAAATATCTCACCAAGCAAGTGCACAAGTGTCGGCAGGCAAAATGGTCATTTTGCCAAAAACAAAGGCCGATCGGGCACAATAGTGCCGACCGCACAATATAGTGCCGGTGGACAACTACAACCAATGCAGAGCCTCCAAATTTCAAATGGTGTGGGGATGCCTCAAGGCATTCCGCCTCAAAGGCAATCATGTGTTTGGTGCAAAACCAAACACAACGGTCGAAGTTCGGAGGTCCCGAGGCACGCGACGCGAGCCGAGAACTCCGGAACTCCAAACTAACACACACATGGATGATCACCGAGTGTCCAGCGGTGACGCCCAAGTCTTGAGGACGGTCAAAAATGGGGTGTCTAAGCTTGCCCTCTCTTGACAGAACTCGAAAGTCATAACAATGACGGAGTGAATGTCAAAGCCTGAGACGACCCATTTTTGACAAGGTCAAGACTTGGACAAACATGCAAAGCGCAAATGGTTGAACTCGCAAGTCGCCACGTATCCTCAAGGAATCAAACCAACAGAGTTCATGCAGGCACACATGCCAAGGATAAGATATGCGCCAGAGGGGGCAAATGCAACCTAAAATGCAAGAAGCCACGATAACTTACGATCATGCAAAGAAAGCAAGAATGAGGCACACATGCAGCTTATAAGCTAGCATGCAATACTACACTACAATGTAGAAAGGATGTAAGAGAATTATGCAATTCTCAAACGTCTCACTGGAGAGATACAATACTGGCGACTTGCCCGGTTCCACCGGCGGTAAATGAGTCTGACATACAATATCGTGGCTCTAAAAAAGCAAACTTGACAGGTACAATATGATTAGCAACATGCATGTCATATGCAATGTGAATGCTGAATGGTATGCAATATATACAAAACTATGTATAGATAATGCAAATGAAAATGTAGTGCAATTAAAACTAAATGCAAACTACATGCAGGGCAATTGAATCATGATTCAATCATGAGCGGTTCAAACCACACAAATGTCTAATAGATTGATGGAGGTAATAAGTCCGCTCCCATAGATCGATGTCCGATCTATGAGTACTTCACGGACACAAGAATAAGTATTGGGTGGATTGACATAAGTGGGTGACGACTACCGATGAAAGAACAATGATCCTAATGTCGATGCAACAATTACACTACAATGTAATGGAAATGGATAAATGATACAATGGATATGGCACGCTGGCCAAACCAAATCTTGTTTAGGAAAGGCATGTACACATACAACCCATGTCTAACACAGAAGCGGTGTGCCGCTACCCTCAAAGCTCGGACACAAAAGCTCGACGACTGTGTTTCGACACGAAAAATATGGGCACATACCAGACCAAGCTCAACTCGGAAAGGCGCAAGCCATAGATGGAAGGTGATGCAATGGATGCATGCAATGGAATAGATACAATGGATATGGCACGCGGGCCAAACCAAATCTTGCCTAGGAAAGGCATGTACACATACAACCCATGTCTAACACAGCAACGGTGCCGCTACGCTCTAGGCTCGGACACAAAAGCTCGACATAACCTGTTTCGACACCTAACAACATGGGCACATACTGCATCAAGCTCGACTTGGAAAGGCGCAAGCCTTAGAAGGAAGGTGATGCCATGGTTGCATGCAGCTCCTATGCAATAGGTATTTACAGCATCTGCATGACATATGCACTATACTACAATGATGCATGACATATGCATGTTGTCTGTGTGTTGTTTTTTTTTGTAATGCAATGCATGACACATGCAATATTTACAATGATGCATGACAATGCATGTTGATGCAATGACTATGATTGCGATTTTCCTATCTTACCAACCCGATACACTAGGTTGGTTCAAGATCTGCACTGAGGCGAGACACGCCGCCTCATCCTATGGGGCTACCATACGATTTCAAGCCGAGGGTACATCCCCGGTATTTAAACCAGACTTTAGTCTCGAAATTCAACCTTTATGCTTCTAGGCATAAGCCGTCAACTCTAGTTTTCACCGCCCCGCTTGATCTTCTAGGAACTCACATGAAGCATAGACAGTGGCTTTACCAGACCACCGAAAAGTCGTTTCGCACGACAAAACCAAGGAATTGCACCTTCAGAGGATTTAAGGTCTCCTAGACCGATGCGAACGTATGCATGACAATGCATGTTTTTTTTGAAATCTTGGCCAACGCTGCTTTGAGATGCATGATAATGCAATGAGCAGTTTAAGGTCTCGCCGACCTAGGGGGGCAACCGGCGAGGTGCGCTTAAACAATGCGATGGAATGCATGCCAAATGCAATGAGGTGCATAACACAACGCTATGGAATGCATGCCAAATGCAATGAGGTGTTTGTAATGCACCGGAGGTCTTACACCTCCCGAGGACTTAAGGTCTCCTAGACCGTGTGTGTTTAAGGTCTCACCAGACCGGGGGGCAATTGTTACACAGTATTCAAGGGCATGCGATGCAAAATGGGGCAATTGAGACGTGCGTGTCTCAAAAGATGGAAAATGGAGTGCAATGAGGTACACGTGCCTCAAAGGATGGAAAATGAAATGCAAATGAGGGTGCGCTAAACGGCGCGATGAAATGCGTGCCAAATGCAATGAGGGGCGACTTAACACACCGAAGGTCTTGCACCTCCCGAGGATTTAAGGTCTCCTAGACCGTGCGTGTTTAAGGTCTCGCCAGACCGTGCGTGTTTTCGGTCCCGCCGGACCCGGATGGGTGCATGGTTTCAAAATGCGCTTACGCGGGTCGCCGAGATGATGATACATACCAATGCATAAAGGTTTCGGACCTTGAAGGATTTAAGGTCTCCTAGACCGTGCAAAAATGATGCACGACGACGCGAGACACACATGCCAATGTAAATGACGCGTGCATGTTGATGCAAATGAGAAATGAAGTACGATGAGGTACGCTGCCCCAAAGGATGCAAGACAATGCAAAGAGGGCGGCTTAAACCGCGCGATGCGCAAAATAGCGCGCAAAAGTAATGCACAAGATACTGCACTGCGCAAAATAGCGCGATGCGTTTAGACAATCCACATGGGCCATCTTTTGAATCTCTCTAAATGACAAAAGGATACAAAACGATACAATCTTCGCTTGAATTTGAGCATCACGCACAGTAGAGACGGTCCGAAGTCAAACGGAGGCTTGTTGAGCATCGGGATGCATTTTCTTGTACTTTCTTGAGCTATGAAGACCCAAAACTCATCAATTTGCCTAAAAGGGCCTTTGGGAACACCACCGGGTGGGTGGTCACCGCTGCCACCGCTTCATGAACCGATCTATCGGCACAAAATAGTGCCGACCGCACAAACAAAGGCCGACCGCCAAAAATAGCTAATCGAGGCGCTTTTGCTAATTTGTTGGTCTTATAAAATAGGGTTCCCAAACCCTATTTTCTCCACTTCGCCGCCAAAATCTTTGCTCTCTCTCCAAAGTGTTTTCGACCCTCGATCCTCGATTTTCTCGCTTACGCCATTTTGCCGTCCGATTCCGAATACCTTCGCTTCAACACTTTGAACCGAATATTTCTCCATTTCGGTATTCCTTTCGCTATCTTCGCTTTTCGACTTGTTCTCGATTTTCTCTTCATTCCCGTGTCTTTTCACATTTCGACTCTTCCGCCATTCCCGACTCCTGGTTGACCTTCTCGGTTGACTTTTCGCATTCCGACCGGTTTTCATTTTCCAACCATTTTTCACCATCATTACCCATGGCGCATTTATATTCCACACGCCGACTCCCGACCATGAGATGGACCCCGGTCGAAGCTTCTCCCTGAGCGAGCCCATTCGATCCGGCGACCTACCGCCCGGCCATTCACGTGCTACGACCCGATGGACTCGCCACTTCCGCGCGGCCGACAGAGTTTTGGACCCAGAGCTTCGCCACGCGAGCCGCCTCCCACTGCTCACGGGCGCCACCGAGGTAACCTTCTAGTCTTTATTCTCCGCAATGTAGGATTTCGCCAACCGCCATAGCTAATCGAACCTATTGCTTGTTTAGTCCTCGACGCATTATGCTTGTAGTCGATTGTAGACAAACTCATAACTAACACTGCTTAGGACCGACGACATGCACACACATCGCACTAGTCTCAATCACGCAACACATGGCGCACATTGCATCGCCGATTCACCGACACCGGCGCTTATTTGATTCTCAAAACTCGACGCATGCTAGATTTGCACAAAACTATACCAACACGCGACACATCACACGCTAGTTTATCAAACATACCGAGACTCGGCTTCTATTTGAACGTTGAAAAGCACGCACACACGCCGCTTACAGAGATCTTCATAGAGCACCGGGCGTGTCACGCATCAGAGCCCACATACCGTAAGTCAAACCCGATACCGCTGAACTGAAAATGTGCACACATGCACCGTGATCTGCATGAACCTTTACAAACATACCGACACATCACAGTCAGAAGTTCACCGCAGATATCAAACCCGATATCCGCTTGAATTCAAAAATGTGCACACATGCACTAAGTTTATACCGAACATCTAAAACATACCGACGCACCATGGGTTTGTAGTTTAATATAAGCACACCGCACCTTGGGCTTTTGAATTTTAAAGGCAATCAGACGCATACTAGATTTATACCAACCGCATATTTTCATATGGCTTTGCAATTTCTTGACTACGGGGGACTCCCATACTCTCATGGTATGGGAACATTACCGCTGCACGCCGAGTGCGCCCGACGCCGTTAGCCGCATTGTGGATCGGGTCGGCTTCGGTACCTTCTGCAGAGGGCTTTCCAGACTCTCCACTTGCGCACTCTTCTTGCCGCTGGCAGAGGTGGTGGGACACCACCGATTCTTTTCATCTATCGACGACCGGGACATGACGATGACCCTTTCGACTTCTCGATGCTCACCGCATCGGGTTGGTGATCCGATCCCTTTGACACGTATATGGACGAGTGGATCGCCGCCAGTTTATTTGTTCGGCGAGACGCCACCGCTTGTTCGCCCGTGGTTTGTCCGCTATTCCCGGTTTGAGGTGCGCTGAAAGTGCACTATGTCAGTGGACGCGTCTGGCGACCTGGAGGTCGCCGAGAGGTATGCACGCGCTTCTCATGTTTTTGCTAGGGACCACCCTATTCGCCGACCGGCTAACACTGGCTTCGCTCTCGCCAAGACCGTGGACGCCCGACGGATTGTGCAAGATGACTGTGGTGCGGCTCGCCACCCTTACGGCCACATGAGCCGGCCTCCGTGGCAAGGCGCTGTCGGGGCTATCGGGCGGAGGTATGTCTTCGCTTATTTCGTTCATTTCAGATTTGACACCGCACACAAGTTGTTCCGCTTACACTTATCAGATAATCGTATACACGGCACACACATATTGCTTATTAATCGACCGTATAATCGCTCACACAGACACTCGCTCAATACATCGCGACAAATACATGGCTCCGCTTATTTCGCTTTATTCAGATTCTCGCTTATTCCGATAATCGATCGACGCTCGCTTTTGGTACCGTGGGTGTATGCCTACTTCCCGTGATCGGAGCTGATCGAGACGGAGACCCCTCCGTCGCCCTTCGCCAAGATGACGGGCGATGTGTCCGGAGACCCCGGACACTTTTAGCTTCTACCGCTGCTTTTCGACACCATCACCCCCATCGAGGTATGTTTTACTTATACCGCTTGAAGCTTCGCTTTGATGTGTACATTTCAGACAAGAGATAGTCAATCAGATTTCGCTTCAAGTCGTCTCGTACCGTGGGCTCCACTCCCACGGTGATACGAGATGTATGCCGGGCGCCACCGAGACCTCGCGCACGGATTCTCTGGAGGGCCCTGCTGGGCCCGGTACTGGTGAGCGCTTATGTCAGACTGGATTGCGGAGCAGATAGTTCCGATCCACCTCCCGAAAGCACATGAGGGACACCGAGAGATTTTCGGGCAGATGGAGGCCTACACCCTTGGCTGGGTCATAGATGTAG
Organism: Camellia lanceoleosa; assembly: GCA_025200525.1. Lineage (NCBI taxonomy): Eukaryota > Viridiplantae > Streptophyta > Magnoliopsida > Ericales > Theaceae > Camellia > Camellia lanceoleosa. The sequence continues at coordinate 30,191,045 of CM045768.1, read as the reverse complement.
ATGCCTACAGGGGGGGGGGCGACTATACTGAGAACGTCCGGACCTTCTTGATGCGCCTCGAGCCGGGTTCCCGAGCCGATCCAGAGAGACCAAGGCGCCAATGTCTCGGCAGAGACAGAGCAGCGAGCGGGCCATCACAGAGGGCTCAAGCTCGCGGCAGGAGGGGGGTGCAGAGGGGACGAGGGACGGGCTGGCCCGCTCTACCTACTATGTTGACTTATAGGGGGCAGAGCGGGGAGACCTACCAGATCCCTTTTGCTCCTCCTCCCTTGGTCATGAGTTAGCCTAAGCATTCCCGACTTGCCTCGGTATGTATTACTTTATTTCGTGATCTTGCATTGGTTATTTCATTTCATTCAGATATCTCACTGTATCGATGTATTTAATACTTTTTGCGTGCTTCTTCCGAGTATACCCGTCACCGGTGGAGTCAATGCCTCCTCGATGGGGATGCCGCAATGACTTCACGCTCGCCGCCACGGCTTGCCGGTATGCTTTATCGACCACGCCTCAATCATACTGCTTTCGCATAATCGCTATAATCGCATCTAAACTGATAGATCGCTTCACGGTTTTTCATACATTGCACTCATACACCGTGATTCTATATCGATAAACCGCCACCAGATTCACACACCGCACTCAGAATCGATTCTCAGACCGATAAACCGCCACGGCATTCACACACTATACTCGCATTAATCGTGATTCTCAGATCGATAAACCGCCACCAGATTCACACATCAGATCAGACATCGTGATTCTCGTGACCGATAAACCGCCACGGCATTCACACATCGTACTCAGACATCGATTTCAGACCGATAAACCGCCACGCTCGATGTATTTGTTCTTTGTATTTTCAGCCTCCTTTCCCGATCCCTCCAGGTGACACTGCTCACTGGGCCTCCTGCCTCTACTCGGATGGCGTGATCTTCCCTCGCACTGCAGGGGGGCGTGGTCATGGGAGCACCACGAGCTCCAGCCCAAAGCGATGGCGAAGCCTGAGGCGGGACGAGTCATTTATGGAGGAGACCGGGATAGCTCAGCTCTGCCCGACAAAGGATACCCGACGACGATGCTTTTGTGCTTCAGCCAGAAGAGGGCGAGGATTGACCCTTAGGCATGAGGCCTCACCGATGATGATGATTTTGTCGCTTTTTCCTTATTTCTTTTTCTTGTACTTTTCTTTTTGGTAGATAGAGTATCGTATCGCCAAGCAGTGTGTTTTTGCTTTCCAAAACTATGTACCGAAAAAGATTATATATAAAACAAACTTTTTGTCTAAAAGAGTGTTATATCTCAGTATGTCTCACAGATACCGCACATTTCATACTTTGCACCGTGCATCATACTACACCTCAAATGTAAATGATAATCGATTTGTATCGACAATTGAGCACTTGCACTGATAATCAAATAACCAACCAACTAAGCAAAGAAACAAATTAATACAAACCATTGCTCAATCCGAACATATAACCCATACTGGCGAGGATTGGGGCTACATACTCATGATATAATACTTGGTTGATTCTCGCCACACAAAGAAACCTTAAACTAATAACCCAATCGACAAGACGGATCACAAAATTGATACTTGCGCTTGAAACACCCTGATGCCTCAAATCTTCCATTTTTTTCTTGCTTTGCACGGATGTAGAGAACGCACAAAGATCCTCGAGCACGAGCAATTGCCTTTTGAAGAGGATGGGTTTTCAACCGGTATCGAGCCTACCACAGACACGCGGAGACAGACTCAAACGAAGAAACAAAAGGCACAGACCTAGCACAATGAGACATACTTGGAAAAGACTCAAAGCCAACAATGAGATCGACAAGTAAAAGACACGACACACTGACGTGTTTAAAAGATAAAAGACCTCAGACTTGAGGAGCCAATTCCTCCGTAGGTTTCCCACCCTCCCGATTTGCGACTCACATCACTCGACCCTCAGTTCGGTTTTTTTTTCACAAAAACCCTTCTCTCACTTTTCTCAAGTTACTCCTCTCTATTCTTTATTCTCTCATTTTGCATCCCTCCCCGAGGTGAATGATGATGAATAGGAAGTTATGGGTTCATGCCCGGCTACACACTAGCTCATGGGCTATTTCTTCCGTAGATGGGGTGCCTTTCCGCAAGTGCATGCCGACGGTGGGGAAGACAGACACTGCTCAACTGCGGCCCCTAGTTCGTTATTTTGACCATTTTTTTTCTTAAAACAGCTTTTGATCAGAGTGAGAGTTGGATAAACACACTTATTCAACTTTTGATTTGAAAATCATGTGAATCAGCCGTGAGCAATCGAAAATTCTCCTTTTGGGTCCAAACATGGTCCAATTTTGAAAATGAAACAGCTGAGAAAATAAGTCAACCTCAAGTGAAAATTTTCAAAAACCATTTTCACAAACAAACGATGCTTAACGAAAGCATGAAACTTACCCCGAGATATGCAAACACGAATCGGAGGCAATGGAAAATTGCCCCTGGCTTGAAGGGGGAATAAGGCAACGGAAATTTGCCCCTAGTTAGAATGGTAACTTAGGGCAACTTTTTGGGCATGGATGGCAACGGGTGGCAACGGAAAGTTGCCCTTGTTTGATGATGCCGCTGCATGTTGTATGTCACTCCATCGACGATGATCGACCCTGACGCGGAGGAGTTGAAGATGGCTTGAATCAATATGTGGACACAACACCGGAAGGTGTTGGTGGTTTGGCTTCAGGAGGAAGTTAATCACGAGTTCCGGTTGTCAGAATCAAGGCATTAGATTCGAGAAGGCAAAGTGATCAAAACCATGACATGGCCCGAGACGCTATGGAAGCGCTGGATGGACTTCGTGATGAAGTTGCTCACGATCCCAAACATGGGAATCAAGTTCACGAGTTCCTAAGGTACACCGGTATTTTAACCTTCACCTGCTCAGCTCTAACTTTTGCCAAGGTGCCTGTTGCAGGTCTTCGACCTTGCGAGCCATGTTTTCCTTTTCTTTTCAATTCTTCTTTTTTTTTTTTTTTTTTTTTTTGGCTCTAACTTTTGCCAAGGCGCCCAATGCGGGGTTTCGAATTCACAGCTTTTTTTTTCTATATTTTTTTTGTATTACCTTTTTCTTTTTTTTTTTCTTCTTTTTTTCTTTTCTTTCATTCTTTTCTTTGCTCTAACTTTTGCCTGGGTCGCCCTTCCGGGTTTTCGGCCCAGCGAGCCTCTCAAAGGATAAAAGTGTAACAAGTCCATGCCAAATGGTTTTGGGGTTTTGAAGCCATCTCAGATTCAAGAGAGTGGTCATGATTTGTAGAAGAACCCATCATGGTCACGAATGAACCTTGCTTGGTGGGATCTCGATCTCCTTGATCTCGACGTTGGTACCTCTTGTTCGAGGGCTACTTGAATTGGGCCACACGCGTTGTGACAATCGATCGCCTTTGAACTGCTCCCGGGTTTGCAATGCATTTAAATCAATTATGAGATCGAGCGATCCTGGTCAGACGATCTCGAGCGATTCCACATGTGTCTTCGCATTAATTGTGCAAAATATTTTGTTTTTGAAAGTTTTCAAGGAAACGACAAACCTCTCGCATGTAAGATAGTGTGGAACCACCGATTGGACCAGATCCTTCTCAAGACTACCGACAAGCATGATTTCATTCATTAACAAATTTTAGCATGCCTCTTTCTCTCAATGTGATCAAAATTTTACAAAAACCCGAGGAATTCTTTCCTCTTCGTTTTCACCACAGTGTTCAAAAGGTTTTGAAAAAAAAACTTAAGTCAAAACAATAATCTTTAGGGCACAAAAGAGCAAAGGAATGCTTGTCACACCCCATTCAATTCTTCCGCACAACTAGCCCAACACAAAATAAACATGGGAACACGGTAACCACGGCAGTTTCATTCAGGTTCCCCGGATGTAAATTGGCTTCAACAGAGGCAGACCCAAAAGGAAAGTAAAAGAAGTAATTACAAAACAAAACGGTGCTTGAGGCAACAACCCCGAAGTCACCTAGCATTCTGTACAGAAGAGGGATTGGCTCATTACAATTAGATGCACTTAAGAAAAGGACTGCCTCAAAACAATGAGACAAACTTAACAACAAAATGTAAGACCGACTCGACACCCAAGTCGATTTACAAAACTAGCATCGTGGTACTCAAAATTATGTACAAACACCACATCAAAATGTACCAAATGTTGCCCGCAGCGTATTCATCTTCCGATCACATACTCAGTATCTCAGGTTTTCAGATTCAGATCCTCGTAGTCCAAGAACTCCGTGGTAATTGACTTGGCCGAGGTTGGCGGAAGGATGATCTTATTATCAATCAAGTCTTGTACCTCGTGGCGGAGGCGAAGCGCTTATCGAGTATGGCCAGATCGCTGATGGTACGACAAAGATCGAAAGTGGCATCATGGTCCGGAAGGGGTTTGGGGAGTGGCCTAGGATCGAGGTGTAAGATGCCCTTCTGGCCAAAATCGGTGCCCTAGACAAAGGCATGTAAAGAGGATGGAAGGCCCGCGCCCGGTAGGTACTTTGGAGCCTCAACACTCGCTAGATGTATCGCGAATGGGTCCAGTGGCCTTGGGTTTCGATTCTTTCCCGTGCAGATTGGGAATGGGAGAAGTTTTGGCATGACGGGCCTGCCCCGATTCTCCGTCGATCGCATCGCCTCAGCGGGTGGGGAAGGCATTCTCCATAGCTTTTGTCATAACCGCGATACCGCCGCTTATTCATTCCCGGCCAAAGCCTCATCGCCTACGCAGCTTGTTCAATGGGGTCAGATTCGCTTTCATCTTATCTTTTCCTCTCGCCTCGGCCGATGAGAGGTTTGGGTTGGTACTGTACATCATCTTGTGGGTGGAGGTCATCTCCGATCGATTGAGCTCGACACAATCCGCCTAGTTAGCCGGGGCTCTTGGGGTTCAAATTTCAAGATATGGTGCAACCGTGGTGGGGCCGACATCCCATAAGCAAGGTCTCGCCATAGACCTTTGGAGATCACCTATCATCCCCATTAACTCGAATGTGGTGGGCTCATGAGCTCGATAGAACTGGGAGTCCAGATCGGTTGTGCAACAGTGACTGGGCGGTGCGTATATCAACAAAGAAGATCACTCAGGATGGTTTCGACTCAACGCGTCATTATGACCACAATCTTCAGAGTTCTCATATTATGTTCACCCCGCCAAAGAAGGAGAAGACACTAATCGCTCGATCAACTCATCAATCTCTCGAATCAAACGGAAAACAGACGGTATTTCAAATTTCAGACAGATCAAACACGGTGTAGCCAAACAACGGTACTATATCATTGACATCGCTCCTGTGTTTATCGTTCAAAATCAGATCGATATCCACGGATATAATCGATTCCCAACAATCATCGATACTAGTGCCCTGCCTGATACTCAGATTCGCAACCGGTATATGCATTCTCAGAGAGATACACTCTAAAAGCACATAACAAGTAGATGAGAGCCAATACACCCCTATGTTGGGGTAGGGTTTCGCCCCTATTTTGTCGAGCTAGGGTTTCACTACGCACGCAATGTTTCAAACAACCTAAATCGGTAAGCAACCCGTCCTAGTTTGGAATGGTCACTACGGATTCGACTATGCAACTAGGTCGAATGGTCCAAAGGGTGCCCCAGAAACCGGGTTTGTGTTCTACATCGGCAGAGCCCGAACCGTCACCTTATGGACATGCTCTTGACAAGACAAGCCTCCCGAACCGCCAGAATAGCAGATGGCCAACACGGTGTCCTAGGCGCACCAATGCACATGCAATGCAAAGAGACACATAAATGAAATCAAACAGATATCACGAAGTTCGAGTCAAGCTCTAAACTCCCCAAAGAAGTCGCCAAATCGTAGCACGTCCGGGCGGAGGGACCTCGCACTACAGCCGACTTTTGTGTGTCGGTTCTAAATCAACCAAAGAGTCCGAATCCGCAAATCGCTTTGAGAAAAACAGATTTTGAAAAGTAGTGCCAAACATGGATTTGCTTTTGATTGACATGTAGTCGCCACCTAAATATTTTTTAAATTGGGAAATTTAGAAACTCCGACTCGGTCAAGGCCACATGTCCGGCTATCACCAAAGTGGTCTTGGCTCGAGCTTGGGTACGACGGAAGGTCACTATGAGCACTTTCGCCCGTCAAGACCGCCTCTACTAACCGTGATATCCAATTTTGAAAACTTTATGCTCTTATTCCGGTTATTAGCCTAGAATTACTATGTTATGCGACAAAGAAACAAGTATAGACTAGATCGCCTAATTTGGGAATAAACATTGCATATCCGCTTTTGTCTCGAAAAACGTGTTGTTTTTTGCTACCGCAAGTAGGCTAAAATGCGGATTTCAATGAGTCGCTCCAACTCGCATAATCCAACCTCCACCCACAGCATTCAAACAGTTTATCATGTAAGCACTTAGCCGCATGGTAAGCATATCGTCATGGTAAGCATTCACACGCATGCGTATGCTAAAGCCGTAAAACTTACATCAGACTGTACAAAACAATAAACTAGTTAGCAAAGCATGCATGACCTAGTTCATGTTAAGTGGCTAATGCAACACGCATAAATGCAATCTAGAGTAGGCTCGGCTAACCCTAAACATGGCATGTGAAATGTTTCACGAAAGCACGGTTCAATTTGGAATTGAAAATTGCAATGCTTTGTATGATGTACCGAGCCCGTGCATGTAAACAAATGCATGAAATGCACGCATGCGTTGCATGAGGTATGCTAAAATAAGTATGCCCTAATCTACCATAAGGTGTAAATAAAAGGGTTAGAAAGAAATGGGGTTGGAAGACATACACCCACTCACACACTTATTACAATTGCGCCTCGCCGAGGGACCAAAATAATATACACAACCAAGTAAATAATTAACTATTCTAGCTAATTAAATATTACAAATTAATTAAATTAAATAAATAAACTAATTAATCTATTTAAGCGATAAATGCCTCGTAAGGAGGGTCGACCGGCGCCTTGGACTCGCTTAATTGCACTACTGCAGGTTGCTCGCTTCTCTCGCTTCAAATTAAAATTCCCAAAACTTCAGAGTGCCTCCCAACACCGAGAAGCATCATCGCTCGCACAGAGGGCCACCTACCGAGGAGAATTTCCATCGGCATCAATTCTCTTATCGGCCGCCAAAGGGCGCGGTCGGCACTAAAAGGTGCTTGGCCGGCACAAATTGTTCTCAAGAAACCCGCAGAATCGACAAAGACAGAGGGAACAAAAGGCAAGGCAATGCAATTCAAGGTATATATGCACCAAGCACATCCCAAATCATGCTATGAGCTTAAGAGGGCATGTGCTCGATTCCGGCCACCAATCGCAAGATTTCCATGCGTGATGGCCCTAAGAACCAAGAGTACAACTTTGATTTCAAATGCATGCAATGCAAACAAAGGTGCCAAACCTCTATCAAACTCACTTCAAGAGGTCCAACATGCACAATGTCAATGCAACCCTAAGCATGTCATCTAGCTGCAATATGGCAATGCAATGCAAGAATGTTGTTGTGTAAACATACAAGCATGCCAAGCAAAGTAGGAATGGACTTACACATGAATTGGACAGCTCTAAAAGGCCCAAGAACAAGGGCCAACATGCTCAAAAATGAAGGCTAGAATGCACACACACATGCATACAATTATGGTCCAACACTTAGGCATTCATAAGCAACTCTCATGCATTCTTAAAGAGGCCAAACATGGACTAATAGCATGCATTGTAAGCTCAAAATCAAGCAAAACATGTTGCCAAAACATGCAACAAAGCAAGCCAAATACACAATAAATGGCCCAAGTATTTGAAACAAGCCATGAAGGCTTAAACCAAGGCCAAACCCACCAAGCCTCACAAGGCCAAGGGGCTCAAACAGTCACATGACCCTAAACAAGGCTAGGGGCACACCTAGATAGCATCTAGAAGGCTCAAAATCAAGGGCATGCACACATGCACTTTCAAAGGATGTACAACACATGTAACCAAAGCATTAAAGATGCATGCTAGGCAATCAAATAAGCATGTATGGGGACTGAATAGCATGGAAGATGGTCCCAACCATCAAATACAAAGCTAGAATAGCATACCACACATTCATGCTTTTAAGGCCAACAAGCCAAATACAAAGGAGCTACAAAATGCATGCTAAGAATGACCAAAATGATCATGGACAGAGCTAAAGCATGACAAAATAAGCTTATAAACTTCACAAGTCTAAGCCTAAAACATGCTAAAAACTAGGGCTAACAAGCTAGACATGTTAAGGCAATATTAAGGCATTACAAAGTAACTATGCAAATCATGCAAAGAGTACTAAAACCCACTTAAAACCAAGTTATATCATGGCAATATGAGCATGGAAAACAAGCCAAACAAGCTCAATACACACTCAAGCATAGAGCCCCTTAAGGAAGCAAAATTTGTCCTTTTCAAGGACATCAAGGAGAGGGGGTGGCCCTCTCCTTCTTGAGACTTCACAGCATGCTCTTCACCACCGAAATCCTCAAGATTTCAATGGTGAAGAGATCCCAAGACCAAAGTCTCGGATCTCCCACAAATGGCACAAAAGTGGCCTTTTCAAGGCCTAAAGGTGGTCAAAGTTCCTCAAACCACCAAGCACTCTTAATATACAATAAAGAGGGTCAAAAATCAGAACTTTTATGTGCCAAACACTAAGCTCAAAAACTGTTTTAAACTAAGTAAAAACAAGTTGCAAAAATGGGGAATAAAGTGTAAGTTTCTTACCCTTGTTGACTACCTTCACAAAGGTTGATGTTGTTGCCTCCTTGAGCTCAAAAACCACCAAAAACTCCAAGAACAACCTGCTGGAGCTTCAGTTCCAAGAGAAAGGTGGAACACTAGGTGCTTTAGTGCAATAGTATGGACTAAACACCTAGAGTTCAAAGAGAAAAAGAGAGATACAAAGTGTATATCTAACTTAACCCTAAAAACCAGAGCTTTCAACTCTCTAACAATGGCTCACCTTCTGAAAATTGCTAACCCCCAAGCCAAGAGGGAGAGCTTCCCTCTTATAGGCCAAAAGCTTACAAGCTTGGCCACTAAGCAAGCCCATCCCTCCATACACGTGTATGGAGGGGAAACAAGTTGCAAACAGCTGTGAGAAAATATCTCACCAAGCAAGTGCACAGTGGTCGGCAGGGCAAAATGGTCATTTCGCCCAAAAAAGTGCCGACCGGCACAATATAGTGCCGACCGCACAATATAGTGCCGTGACAACTACACCACCGGTAGCCTCCAGCCTCAAATGGTGGTGTGGGGATGCCTCGAAGGCATTCCCCGCCTCAAAGGTAATCACGTGTGTTTGGTGCAAAACCAAACACAAACGGTCGAGTTCGGAGGTCCTGAGGCACGGCACGCGAGCCGAGAACTCCGGGAACTCCAAACGAACACACACATGGATGATCACCGAGTGTCCAAGCGGTGACGTCCAAGTCTTGAGGACGGTCAAAAATGGGGTGTCTACACCCATTTTTCTGGTCATTTATTTCCTTTTTGCTTTATTATCCTTTTGCTATGACAGTTTTTAGCACGATTGCTTCTGAACCAGTAAATACTCCCCAAGCACTTTGGACACGAGGTCGCCGACTCAACCGATCCGAGGTTCTAGTTGACGGACATCCAGTGTTCCACTCTCTACCCCCAGTTATCAGAAGAAGGCCGAGGAGGCGCAAGGTGTCGTAACAGGATTGGACAGAGGGTCGCTGTGAAAAACAAGGTCAAAATTTCTGTGTCTGCCATAGAGGTACATTTACCGGTCATTCAGATGGAACCGCAGAATACATCAGGGATGGAGGCGATGATGCGCCAGATGCATGAGAGCATGAAACAGATGCAAGATGATGCCATCCGCCAAGCGGAATTCTCCAAGCAACAAGTTACTATGGCCCAAAGAAGTCGAGCTGACATTAGGTCGCAGAACAGAATGCGTCGCTTTCACATCAGCTCCTCTTCCACCCGGCTCCACTACCCGAAAGCAGCATCTATCGTCGTAATACCTTGCCAAATCCTCGAATATCCCCAGCACCCGTAATACCTTACCCAATGTCCGCACATCAAGAGGACACAGTCTTCCAATCTGGCCGGGTTCGCCATTTCGCCAAGAATCGCCCAAGAATCTTACACTCAACCACCCGGACTCTCCATTTGAGTTCGAGGTAGATCATACAGCTCTGAAACTGAGTAAGCTGGAAAAGCTTTTCAAGAAATCGCAGGGGGTGAAGGCCATCTCAGACATCGAAGATGGGTACACTGATGTGGCCGTAACATTGCCAGACAGATTCAAGATGCCACAAATTGACCGTTTTGATGGGTCCAGGGACCCCATGGTCCATCTTCGGCTATTTTCAGACATCCTGCGGCCAATGGGCCTAACCGCATCGTAAAACTCGCCATTTGGCGAACCACGTCAGAGTGGCCGCCAACCGGTATGCAAAGTTGGATAATGATGTCAAGAGGAATGGATGAGATGGTCAAGCCTTCGTTATGCTAATATTCATATAATACTCGGATCGAGATTACAACACGTGATCTCGAGACGACAAGGCAGAAATGAAGAGTCCTTCTCTGATTTTGTTACTCGGTGGAGAGCCAAGGCATCGATGATGACCTTGAGGCCAACTGATAAAGATCAAATACGGATGATTGTGTGCAATCTCCAACCAAGGCTTATGCAGAAAATGATTGTAGTTCCCTTCCCCACCTTCGTAGATTTACATGATATGGGGGTGCAAATTGAGGATGCTATGAAGCAAGGGTTGATTGACCAAGATCGGGAGCAGCCCCGGCGGACATTTAACCGAAACAACAATGCGGGCCCGAGCGGCTCTACCAATGCAAGAACTTCAGAGGTCGGAATGGTCACCACCAATCCCCCTTCCCAACCAAGGCCCGCAGCGGCCACACCTTTTTCTGATGCATCTGGGAGTAGTAACCAGGCTTCAAGATACCAATCTAGGGGTCAACGAACCTTCTCTCCACTACATATGCCTTTGACCAAAGTCCTCAGGGTTCTAGTCAGAAAGGGGCATTTGAAACCCTTGGAACCGAGGCCCCCTCCAAATCCACTCCCCCCTTCCCACAACCCAGCCAAATATTGCAAATACCACCAGCAGCATGGTCATGATACCGACCAATGTTACAGGCTGCGTCATGAAATTCAAGACCTCATTGACAAAAACATCATTCTACCTCCCGAGCGACCCAACGTTACAACCAACCCACTCCCAGCACATAACCAAGATCCACCCAAAAGAATTAATCTTATCCAAACTGGGGACGTGTCTTACGACCCTAGTATCTACATTACTCCCTCCCATTTACCCAAGCCGGAAGTGATCCTTCCTGATAGCACTGACTTGTGCATGATGGATACCTCCATAACCCAGCCTGAGCCAAAGGTGGTGACCACCGAAGATGGAACGGGGCAGGCTTCCGGGGAGAGCAAAACTGTTGAATCTGGGGTGGAGCAGTTTGAGAATTTAGCTAGCAGAGCTTATGATCCGAGTGGATATATCTTGTCAATGAGCTAGTCTAAGCTGAGTGTGGGGCCGCCGGAAGAGGCTGGATTGTGTATGATCCGGGGGGATAAACTTGAATCAGCAGGGGATGATCTGACAACGATGGAAGAAGACTTTGCCAACCTCCAGTTTTTCAACGATCAAGAATCAGGAGATGCATCAATCAACTGGTTTGAATACGAGGAGTCAGCAGAAGTCGTCGGGTGGTTGGATGATCAACCAGATATTGTACCATTTGTGGCCGGAGGGGCCGAGGGTCAGATTGAATTGCCGGAGAGCGCCGGTACGAAGAATTTCGCTCAGGAGAAAGACATTTTGAAAACCGAAGAATTGACACTGCAGGAACAAGAAAAGAAATGGGATTCTGAGAGGATCCGAAAAGCAAAGAACCATGAGGAGGTTGAGACTGTCAGGAGCATTAAAAACCGAACATCTTTGTGAGCATGTGGGAGGAAAATCTTGAGAGCATAAACAAGCCGGAACTGCATGGTGCCTACTAGATGCTAATGGAATGTGGTGGAAGATGACGACTTGTATCTCGCCCACGCATTTAAGATTGGGCGGTGGCCAACTGTGACAAAGACTGTACCTCAAGAAGTGGACCATATGACTAGAAGTGGGCGGTATTTCAAGCCCCCACACCTTGATCAACCCGAGGCATCAGGGAAAGATAAAGAGGCAGAAAAACAGAGAGAGAAGCAAGTTGAAGAAGAGGTCAGATTAAACAAAGAAAGAAAATACAAGCGTACATCTCCATCTGGGACCGCTTATGGCTTCAAGGGTGCACAGACAGCCTTCTCGCTATGGACAAAGCCAAACTTTCTATCGAAACGCACAATGTGGTCGGCTGGTCTTTCCGGAGGGTTCCCAAGATTGACCTTTTCGACATGAGCCGCTACCGAGGGCGTGGATCATAATGCACTTTACATCTCTCAGAGAATGCAGGGACAAATGGATTCCGGTAGTACTTGTTGATACCGAGTCCGCTATTAATGTCTGCCCGACCAGAACGGCGTATGCAATTGGGTTAAAGCCTGCGGACTTCACACCGACTACTCAAGTGATCAAAGCCTACGACAATACAAGTAGAGATGTCCTAGGGACAGTAAAAATCCAAACCAAGATTGGGCCTGGACAACACGAGGTAGACTTTCATGTCTTGGAGGTCCCTGCATCCTGTAACATGCTTTTGGGGCGACCCTGGTTGCATCAGGTAAAGGCTGTCTCATTTACTCTACATCAAATGGTGAAATACCCCTACGGGAAGGGAGTAGCCATTGTTTTTGGGAATTCATCAATCCATCCTCCTCCGGAGGTATCTACGCCAGTCCTGGAGATCGAACACGGCATGGAAGACATGTTCATATCAGGATTTACTTTGGCTGAGGCCCGGGTAGTGCAGAATATTATGGCTGTGAATGAAGGTGTGTACGTCAGTGCTCAATCCGTCTACCTCATGAACAAGCTACAACATATTCCCGGGATGGGATTGGGAAGGAGTGGTAGGAAAGGAGTCGCCACATTGGCCGAAGTGCCACACAACCCACATACCTTTGGGCTGGGTTATCTGCCCACCAAAGAGGACTGGGCGAGGAAGGGAAAGGAAATGGCCGGCAGAGCTTAAACAGTGGAAGCCTTTTGACTTGATACACAGGCCCATCTGGGGTACCCTGAACGGACGCTTCGTCCGGGAGGGGGAGGATTTTCCATTCTGCGGCTTTCCAGAGCCATGGTTCAACGCGGAGAGGAAGCGTGCACTGTGTTTCAAATCTTCGACCGCAACTATCCGGGGATGACGCGTTATAGAGCGCATGCACTCCAACAACCGAGGTTGAGCAAGATAAGGCAAGGAGCCCGAGGGCACGTAACTTGAATGGGGGTAGCACTGCATGTCTCTCTCTCGATCCTCCGATCGACCAAGAGTGCTTTGGGGATAACTTCGTGGTGTCCATGATTGGGGATGAAACTACCGCGAGCCGACCAGCCTATCTTGGATGCATCAATCGCACCTCTCTTACTTGGCAAGACGAGAGGGATTTTTGTCAGCAGCTTCCGGTCAGTAGTGAGCGGAATCGATTCCACCGAGTCCAGTGAGTCGAATCAGTTCCAGCGACCGAGTCCGAGTCTAGTACTTCGGGATGTTAACCCGGATGCGAGTCTTGTCCAGTCGCTTTTTTCCTTTTCATTTGAGTCTTATGAACCGATGAATCGATTTATTTGGATGAACTTAATGAGAAAGGACTATCTGTGGTTTCTGAGTACTTTTCTGTGCCCCTAGTTTATTGCATTAATTCAGACTTTCAAAATTTTGATCAAAACGACGAGGACGAAATTCCTCCGGTTTTACAACGTTTAATTGAACAAGAGCAAGAGAGATTTGTTAAGCCATTAATGGATGAAATCATTTCCGTGAACATTGGTACTGAGGAGGACCCGCGGCTGGTCCAGATCGGGTCCACGTTGTCTTCAGAGGAACGCGAGCGCTTAGTCGCTTTATTAAAAGATTTCAAAGATGTTTTCGCGTGGTCCTACGAAGACATGCCTGGAATCGATCCTGAGATTGTACAGCATCGGATCCCCCTTGACCCCGAGGCCCGACTGCAAGCGTAAACTCGTATGATCCTGACTGGGCTCTTAAGATTAAGGAGGAGGTCACCAAGCAAATTGACGCAGGCTTCCTGCTGGTTTATGAATATCCGACTTGGTTGGCCAACATTGTTCCGGTGCCGAAGAAAGATGGCAGAATTCGAGTGTGTGTAGACTTTAGGGATTTGAACAGAGCTAGTCCAAAGGATGACTTTCCCCTACCGCACATCGATGAGTTAGTGGACTTCACAGCAGGGCATGCATTGCTCTCATTCATGGATGGTTTCTCAGGGTATAACCAGATAGTGATGGCGCCAGAAGACAGAGAAAAGACTGCATTCACCACTCCCTGGGGAACATACTGCTACCGGGTAATGCCGTTTGGGTTGAAGAACGCTGGGGCTACTTATCAACGGGCCGCGACCACAATACTACATGATATGATCCACAAAGAGGTTGAGGTGTACGTGGACGACATGATTGTCAAGTCTAAGGAAAGAGAGGGCCACTACACCGCCTTGCATAAGTTTTTCCAAAGGATCAGGGAATTAGGTTGCTAAACCCTCGTAAATGTACGCTTGGTGTTACAATGAAAAATGTCGGGTTTCGACACAAAAGGCATCGAGGTCGACCCTTCCAAGATCAAGGCCATCCTAGAAATGCCACCACCAAGGACTGAAAAGGAGGTGCGAGGCTTTCTGGGTAAAGTGCAATTCATAAGACGGTTTATTTCAAAACTAACCTTGACTTGTAAACCACTTTTTGGCCTCCTCAAGAAAGGAAAGAAGTTCCAGTGGGACGGCCGATGTCAAGCTGCATTCGAACAGATTAAAGAATATCTACAGAACCCACCCGTTTTGTCGCCACCAGAACCAGGAAAACCGTTGATTTTGTATCTGTCAGTAACGGAGACCACGATGGGCTGCATGCTTGCACAAGAATCAGAAGATAAGGTGGAGAAAGCCATCTATTATTTGAGCAAGAAGATGCTGGAATATGACACCCGGTATACGCCGCTAGAAAAGGCTTGCTTAGCTCTGGTATGGGCTACTAGGAAGCTGCGGCACTACCTGTTAGCTCACTCTGTAATGTTGGTTTCGCGACTAGATCCCATCAAATATCTCTTCGAGAAACCAAATACTGTAGGCTAGCTCGTTGGTTGTTTGTTTCTCAATTTGATCTTACATATGTGACGCAAGTCAAGAAAAGGAAGAGCAAAGGGCAGAGTTCCTTGCTGACCATCCGGTTGAGGGGGATGAAGCAGTTGAATATCTATTCCCAGATGAAGCAATTCTGCATATCGACGAGGAAACTTGGACGATGTACTTTGACGGAGCGTCAAATCAACATGGGTATGGGATAGGAGTGTTGCTGATAGCACCCGACAATTCCCGTATCCCTCTAGCCTTCAAGCTCCGGTTCAAAGTCTCAAACAATGAAGCAGAATATGAAGCGTGCATTGCTGGTTTGGAAGCGGCCCTAGAACTAGGGGCAAGACGGCTGGATGTCATTGGGGATTCGAACCTTGTTGTGTCTCAAGCTAAAGGAGACTGGAAAGTAAAAGAGGAAAATATGATGATGTATCACCAAACCTTGGATTTGCTGATTCCTCGGTTTGAAAAACTAAGTTTTACTCATCTACTAAGAGAGAACAACAAGTTTGCAGACGCTTTAGCAACTCTATCATCCATGATAGACATCCCGCGTGGAGTCCGAATGCGTCCAGTCATTATTGACCAGAAATTTGCACCTGCCTATGAGTCGATTGCAGCCATAGATGAAGTTCAGGACCAACACCCTTGGTATTACGATATTTGGAACTTCTTGGAGATGTAAACGCACCCGCCAGGTAAATGCCAAAGACAAAAGGGCAATAAGAAGGTTGGCTCAGTTCATCATCTCGGGGTAAATCAGATAGAAGGGGTCATCCGGGAATGCATAAACTATGCGCGTTGATCTCAAGAGTCCAAGCGTCGATGGAAGCCATCCATGGGGGTGAATGTGGTGCACACATGAACGGGTGATGTTAGCTCGAAGATCCTTAGGCAAGGCTTTTACCGTCCACCATGGAAGAGGATTGTATTGGTTTCGTCCGGCGATGCCATTAAGTGTCAAATTCATGCAAATCGCATGAACATTCCGGCCACAAAGTCAGACAACATGACTTCGCCATGCTTTTCGCCTAGGGAATTGATGTGATCGGGTCATCCACGCCAAAAGGGATCGAATGGGCATGAGTTCATCCTTGTAGCGATAGATTATTTTACAAAGTGGGTTGAGGCCCAATCTTATGCGGTGTTGAAAGCTTCACACATTGCAAAATTCATCAGAAATAACATCATCTGTCGCTACGGAGTCCCAAATGAGATTGTTTCAGACAATGGTTCCCACTTCAAGAAAGAGGTGATTGACTTGTTGGAGAAATACAATGTGGCTTTTCATAAGTCGTCTAGTTATCGGCCGCAAACCAACGGAGCAGTTGAGGCTGCCAACAAGAATATCAAGCGCATACTACAGAAAATGGTGGAAACCTATCGGGATTGGCCAAATAAGCTGCCTTTCGCTCTGTGGGGCTACAGGACTTCGATTAGAACTTCTACTGGGGCGACTCCGTATTCATTAGTCTATGGGATGGAGGCCGTTCTGCCAATTGAGATTGAGGTCCCGTCGTTACGAGTATTGGCCGAGTGCCAGATAGCCGAAGCGGATTGGCAGCAGAACAGATTTGAGGAACTCATGCTTTTCGATGAAAGAAGGTTGAAAGCACCGCATCACGCCCAAGGTTATCAACGCAGAATCGCCCGGGCTTTTAACAAAAAGGTTAAGTCCAGGAATTTGAAAGAAGGAGATTTGGTACTCAAGGACAACCGAGCTCCCATTCACGACCCAAGGGGCAAGTTCAGACCTAATTGGACTGGTCCTTACATCATCAAGTCAATTTGGTCAGGTGGAGCTGTGGTTTTGATGGATCTAGATGGCTTAGAGTTTTCCCAACCGATCAATATGGACAAGTTGAAGAAATACTACCCTTGAGAGGCTCGCTAGGCCGAAAACCCGAAAGGGCGACCTAGGCAAAAGTCAGAGAATAGAAAATTTGAAATTATAAAAACTGAGCTCGCAAGGTTGAAAACCCGCAAAGGGCGGCCTTGGCAAAAGTTAGAGCGCAAAAGGAGAGCAAAAACACCCGAGCGAACCTAAGCCTGAACTACGTAAGACTTGATTCCCATCTTTGGGATACGTAGGCAGCTTCATCTTGAAGTTCAGTCACAATCTTTTCCCCGATCAACTTTATCCATTTTTTTTGATCATCTCAGCCATCTCTATTCATCAGCATTTATCGTGATCTCCGGTACAGTGCTATTCAGACTAGGGGCAACTTTCCGTTGCCATGAAGTGTTGCAGTGCCATTCAGACTAGGGGCAACTTTCCGTTGCTTTGAATTGCCCAAGCACTTTTCAAACTAGGGGCAACTTTCCAGTTGCTAGGATTCGGTGTTGTACATCTTAGTGACAGATCTCAGGTGTGTCCAGTTCTGATCTATATCGAAAATAGTTTTGAAAAGTTTTAATAAAAGTTGACTTTGTTCAAATTAATCTTTTCACAATTAAGACCATTTTTGGACCAAAAGTGGAGAATTTTCAGTACCACAACCTTCAAATTCATTGATTTCAAAACAGAGTTCTTTTGCTCTTGCATACAATCGAAGTTGCTTTTTATTACACTCATAAAGAAAACTTGAAAGTACTAATAAAGCAATAAATCTGGGGCATAGTCAAGTCAGGTGTCCCTGCGCCCCCTTCCAGAGCTAGTTGAAGCCTCTGATGCCAGCCTAGGCCCAACCTATGCTTCTTCATTGAGCCAATCCCAAAGACAAAGTGCAATCAAGGTAGGCGGGCGCGAAGCTCTCTAACTCTCCATGTCATGCCCTCGCCGAGCCAACTGTGGCACCTCGAACCAGAAAGTAGCCGGATACTCAATCCTCCGTGGGCAAGTCCGATCGTACGAACCGGGCGCACGCGGAATGGGAAATAGAACACACAAGGAGTCAAGCCAATCACCGATCCCGACCGCCGGACATCTCAGAGCTCATTGCCGGGAGATTAAGCCAAGGGCAGCGCCAAGCAATGCGTTCGGCTGACAAATTGCACATCCATTCAAACCACCAGTTCTCATCAAGGGCATTGACTAGGCGTTGCCGAAAGAAGTAGCCGCGAGCTAAGTAAGCGGGGCAAGAGTCCACAACTTGCAATTTATCCATCAACCATATCTGGGGAGGGATGAAAAATGAGAGAATAAAGAATAGAGAGATGTACGATGAAAGAAAAGTAAGGTAAGGGTTTTGTGAGAAAAATCGAGCCTGAGGGTAGAGTGATGTAAGCAAATATACATGTGAGCTTGGGTGGGAAACATTACCTGTAGCAGTAGGGGACTCCCCGCAAACCTGGTTGTCTCCCGGCGGTAGAAAGCATCCAAGCCCATCAATGTCTCGGCCAGAGTCATGGCAATGCAGCTCTTTCCCTCTTTCAAACCTTGAGCGACTTCAATCAAACGGACGCTGGATCCTCCGGAGTCCGAGACAAACAGAAAATGAGACAGTAGGCACAAGCAGAGGGCGTGCTGCCGGAAGCCTTGCCAATAGTGGTTGCCGCGGTCACCGCAAGATCGAGAATCGGAATCAGCTTGGGATATCCAACATGCCATCACCAATCGAAACCCGCATCATGCATTAAGACCGCACATTCGCCTCTAAGGTTTGGGCATAGCTAAAATTGTCAAGGGAATTCTCGCCTCCTCGGACTCCATCAAAGCTTGAAAATCTTCAAAAGTCGGACATACCTCTTGCCCGCCAAAGCTAAAGACGCGGCCACCGGGTTCCAAAACCGCCAAGCATGGAGGAAAGGAAGATGTAGTGGAGTCGGCTTAGCGTGAATAGTGCATTCAAGCCAAAACCGGAAATTCAACTTTTCCGAGCCATCCAAAGAAGACATCCAAGATGTGAGATTTTCCACAAGAAACGCCCATTTTTGTGAGAGATGGTGATGAAATGAACAAGCTCCAAGGTCGGGCTTTTATAGAGGGTAAAACACTATTCAAGGGACACTTGTCAAATTTCGGAGGTCATGGGAGGGTGGCCCGCCACCTATTCTAGTAGGCCACCACCCTCTCGTTCTCTAGCTACAAAATGTTTTCGCCATGTTTTGTCTGTCTCGCCCTCCGGAAGGAAGTTTGAAGCATTTCTAGGCATCGGGAATGTCGAAGGCTTTCATTTCTATCAGTTTTGGGTACGCTCCATCATCCAGATTGTCTGTCTGAAATACATTTTGTCATGTTTTTGCTTATCGAGTTGTTGTTTTGCTTATCGAGTTGTAAGTTTGTCGAGCTGTCGCATTTTGTGTTTCGAGTTGTTACTTTGTGGTTACACAATTTTGTTAAGTCTTGTTTATTGAGTCGTTAATGATATTGTATTTTGCTTATCGAGTTGTAAACTTGCTAAGATTCTGTTATTTCTTAGTGGGTCGGTTTGTTTTGATTTGTTGCGTCGGTTCATTACCTGACCCGGTAAATACATGAGGCACATTTTCATTCGATTCCATTTTTGTGCAAAATAAAATAATGCGATGCAATGCTGAGAATTTCAAATACAACATCTTTTCAAAAGCTGTTTCATTTCATACAACAATTAAAGGTACAAGTTTCACGGAAAATAAAACTGCCTAGCAATGTGCAAAGTGCTACAAACTACTAGTTAAAAAGTAAAATAAAGCAGGAAATAACATCAATATCCTCGGGAACGGGAATGCGGAGGTCCTCTCATCCTCTTCTGCGGGATAATCTCTGTATCATCATCACCATCCGGATCAGAGCTGTCATCCTCCCGGATCCCCTCGGGCTGCCTCCGCTCCGAACCAAGACCGAGCATCCTCCCCAGGAGATGTCTCTGACACACGGTCTACGACCTCTTCCTCTTCATCCTCGACAATGGGTGCCTCAAGGCTCTGCGTGGCGACCCCGCCTCGAGCTTCTCGAAGGCTTTGGATGGCCCAGCCTCGAGGCCCAAGACTCGACGGTGTCTAGCACCTCGACCTCTCCGAGAAGACCCGGGTGGCCCGCCTGTGGTCAAGCATATACGGAGGCATCCGAAAATGAAAAGTGCAATACATCGCTCAAACATAAAAAGCAAAGTGCAAGATGTGAGTGGGGTGTATGCCAGATGTGTTCTACACAGTCTATCAATACAGCAGAATGCTTAAAACCAGAGCGTTATCACAAACATGATAAATGCAAGAGAGATGAAGGGTACCTGGAAGCCCATGATGGAAATCTGTGCCTCTCTACGCAGGACCATCCCCTCAAGTGAGGCCACCACCCCGAGCATCTGATCTATGTACTCCCGAGGTGGCTGTAGACACAAGCTCAAGTCATCAATATATAAGCAACTGCCAAAATGTCTGTGTGATAAATGAAAAATGGTGGAACATACCGGTGGTGAGTCAGGATCACTGACGTATCTGTGACCAGGCGTCAGAGGCTCCATAGGGATCGGGATCGGAGAAGTAGTCCCATACTGCCAACTCGTCAACTCAGTCGGCATATCGGGCCATCCAGGATGATCGAGAGTCGGAGGGATCGGAGGAATCGAATCGCCTACCTCTAGATGCACTAGCCTGCTAGAAGAGGGGATGCTCGCAAAGACGAAAGCACGACTCAAGATGGAGCCCAGATTCCTCCGTGGGGCATCGATATATGCGACGATAGGTGGCGAGTTCCTCGATGAGATATAATAAAGCATCGCCTGCATGTCCCTAATGACCTCCTCAGATAGCCCGGCGATCTGCATGGTGGGTGGAGGCACAGCAGGAGGGTCCTGAGAATCATACCCCAAACTCGACAAAGCGTTTCCCCAGAACCAGTTCTCGCTAACCGTCCTCGAAAGCAGAACCTATCTCGAACTAGTCGACCTGGCATCGATTCTCGAGATTGTCGCCAAACACGCCTGTCGCCAAGTGATTCATGGATAACCAAAGGCATAAATCAATCAGAAATCAAGAAATACAAGGCAGATCAAAGATGAAAATGAAAGGAACCGAGAGTTCTGAAATACCTCTGTCGCCCTCACAGTGTCGAAGTACTGTCGCAGAGAGAAGAGAGTCTCTCGAGGCCTCGATAGGTGCTCACCCTCAAACATCAATGAAAATGGAGTCATAGGAGGTCCTGCCACCTCCATCTCTGGGGCTAATGTGGGGAAATATGCATATACCCATAGCTAAGAAAAGCAGTGCGGAATGTGAGTACAAAGTGCTAAAGGCAGAATACAGAATGCAAAGTTTGCCGTGTGTGCAGTGAACAAGTAATGAGGAGCAAAAATGTAAATCAAGAGGACAGAAGGTACCTCCCAAGCTCTCCAGTAGCCGCCAAGTAAGTCCTCAAGGCAGAGATCAAGGCTCATGTAACAATAAAGGGTAGCGCCAAGGCCGCCTAATCATCTTGACCGACTGTGATAGGTCTACCAGAGCACTCAATAGATACAACCCGACCATGTTCCTCTATCGGCAAATGAGTGGTGCCAAAGAGGAACATGAGGAAACCAGTATATCCGCCGACCTCCTGGAGACTCAGCTCCATCTGTGGTCGGAAATGGGAAGAGAACCAAGTATACCGAACCCTCCCTGCACTTCTCTTACAAAGGGCGGGCCCCCAATAGATGCATCCAAGCAGCCTCCCACTGACCCATATCCTCGTCGTAGGGAATAGGTCCACCGCCTAGGTCTAGGCCGGTGAGCATAGCGAAGTCCAGCGGGGTCATGGTCATATCCCCGGTCGCAGAAAAATGGAAAGAATTGGTGGTGTCCCACCATCTCTCCGCCAGAGCAGCAAATAATGTCCTACTGATAAGACAGTGTGATAACCCCCTGCAGAATGGTCCGAATCCTGCAAAGTCAACCAAGTCCCGGAACCGGAAAGCTCAAGATACCACTCTCGCGGCAAGTGGATCCAGATCCTCAGATCAGGCGAGCGCCAGCCTGCAAATGAAGTGAAAATGAGCTGTGTGCAAATGAAGTGAAAATGAGCTGTGTGCAAATGAAGTGAAAGTGGGCTGTGTGTTCACTTCAAATCTGGGCTGCGTGTTCAGTAAATCAGAGTTTAGGGCTGTGTGTTCTACTCTTAATCAGTGGGCTGTGTGTTCACTTCAAATCTGGGCCGCGTGTTCAGTAAATCAGAGTTTAGGGCTGTGTGTTCTACTCTTAATCAGTGGGCTGTGTGTTCGCTTCAAATCTGGGTCGCTGTGGTTCAAGAAATCGAGTTTGGGGTCAGTGTGTTCTACTCTTAATCGACTGCGTGTTCACTTCAACTGGGTCATGGTTCAAGAAATCGAGTTTAGGGTCAGGTGTTCTACTCTTAATCAATTGCGTGTTCACTTCAAATGGCCGCGTGTTCAAGAAATCGAGTTTCGGTCAGGTGTTCTACTCTTAATCAAGGTTGTGTGTTCACTTCAAATCTGATGTGTTCAAGAATCGAGTTGGGGTCAGTGTGTTCTACTCTTAATCGGGTCGCGTGTTCACTTCAAACTGGGTCGTGTTCAAGAATCGAGTTTAGGGTCAGGTGTTCTACTCTTAATCAATGTGTGTTCGCTTCAACTGGGTCGTGGTTGAAGAATCGAGTTTGGGGTCATGTGTTCTACTCTTAATCAAGGTAATGTGTTCGCTTCAAACTGGGTCGTGTTCAAGAATCGAGTTTGGGGTCAGGTGTTCTACTCTTAATCAGTGGGCTGTGTGTTCGCTTCAAATCTGGGCTGCGTGTTCAGTAAATCAGAGTTTAAGGCTGTGTGTTCTACTCTTAATCAGTGGGCTGTGTGTTCGCTCCAAATCTGGGCTGCGTGTTCAGGAAATCTGAGTTTGGAGCTGTGTGTTCTACTCTTAGTCAGTATGTGCTGTGTGCTCATTTTCAACTTCGGGCTGTGTGTTCGGTGAATCAAATGTTTGAGCCGTGTGTTCAATTTCTAACTAATGCGTACTATACGTTCACAATCAGGCGATGAATTGTGTGTTCGTAAAATTCAAGTGGCTAAGTCACATGCTCGGGACGCAAGTAAAGTACTGTGTCATAAGCTAAACTGTGTGTATAAGCATGGCAAAGGTACAAAATGCATGAAAGATACAGGAAATAAAGTAAAATACCTCTGCGTCGTGGGAGAGGTCTTTGCTCCCGGCCTCGCAGAGGAGATCCCCGTACCCGATCGTTGAAATCGGTGAATGACGAAAACGGCTCATGGAGCCTATGTACCGGGGCATATCGCCGAATAAAAAGGCGAACCCTCGGGGGCAATGTCATGATGTCAAAATCATCTCTGGCGCCGGAAAAACCTCCGCCGTGAGGAAAATGTCCCGCCATATCGACAAATCTACAAAGAGGAGCAAAAATGAGCAAAATAGGCCAAAATTTGAAAAAAGTCAACAAAAGTCAACCCTCGGGAAATGAAAAGTCAACAAAAGTCAACTCCCGGGAAAAAATTTTTAAATATTGAGACAAACTTACCTCAAATGGTGAAAATGAGAAGAGAAGCCCCGAAATCAAAATTTGATCGGTTCAAAGTGCTTAACGCTGGAAGATTTCGCAAAAACGACTTGCGTGGGAGGCCGAGGGGCGCGTATAAAATGCAGATCTGAAAGAGAAAGTGGCTTGGGAAGCAAGAGGAGAGAATTTCACACTTGTGGGTGTGATTTCGGAGTGAATGGAGGTGCCTATATATAGAAATCCTCAAAATGACCAAAATGCCCCTGCTTTGGGCAGGTGGCCGGCCGGCCACCTAACCTGGCTGGCCGGCCCCCTACTTTTTTCCCCTGCCGATGGCCTCCTAGGGCAAGGCTGGCCGACCATGCTCCCCACCCTCCCTACCTCTCGCAAATTTTGAGGAAAATCGGAGTTCCCGGGACCTGAAAAAGTTCAAGAAAAGTGCACTTTCTAGCGCCGAATTGCTCCGCCGGAACTTTAACTGCAATTTCTGACATGTGTCTCATCATTATTCATCAAAATCAGAGTGTATCCTTTTTAAACATGTTGTGACCTCTCCGGGAGGTGAATCAGAGGCCGCGATCGAGTTGCCGTCGCCGAAATGCGCGTTTCCCAAAGTTGTTGTTAAACAAGCGGGCACCCTGATTTGTGCTCGTTTTGCATTATTTGGCTCATAATTTGCATTCTCATGAACGTCCTGCATTGTCATGCGTGATTTCTTGGTGTGCAATACTTCTATGCTTGAGCATGCGTTGTCACGCATTATCCTTTCTCGCATTGTGATGCATACACTCGCCGATTAATCGCGTGTGTCAAACTTTTGGAATCATAGGAATCTCATTGAATATATGTTGTCGGCATATTGTTCTTGTTGAATTTCTCTATTTTGCAGGCACGATATTGTATGTACGGTTCATTTGAGGTCGGTGCGACTGCATTTAATCGCAAGCAGTATCGTATCTTCTCCGCGGCGAGACGCGACGAGAATTGAATGATTCTCCGTGATTCCTAATCGCATGAAACGTAGTTGTTGCTTTGCATTCTTGCTTAAAACTGCTGCATCTATTTGTCAATACTTGCTTCATTATGCTTTGTCGCACTTACATGATCACCGCCCGTGCTTATCGCTTTTGCATTTTGCCCCTTTGCTGTAGACACGCCTAAGGGCACACATCTCTGCTCATCTTGTATAATTGTCTAAGTCTTGACCTTGCCAAAAGTGGGTCGTCTCTGGGCTTTGACATTCACTCCCGTCACTTCTTGACTTCCGAGTTCTGTCAAAGAGGGGCAACTGTAGACACCCCATTTTTGACCGACCTTAAGACTCAGACGTCACCGATTGAGCGCTCGGTGATGTTGCATGTTGTGCTCATTCAGAAGTCTCAGAGTCGCGGCCGTGCGCCTTGCCTCCGGACTTCCGAATTCTCTTCTATGCCTTGTCTCGGTTTGCGAACCGGACTCGATTTTCTCTGTTTTCTTTCCCGAGGGAAGAGAGTGGTCCAGAGACTATCTCCGGTGGCCGTGAGCTACATTTCGTGGGTCAGAGGCCATTTTGCCCATTTCGAGCCCGTTCTTGCTGGACCGCGGTAGCCGTCTCGGTTCGGACCGCCCAACCATCTCCGATTTCTCGGTTCTGGTTGGTACCTCTGCTTTATCATTTTGAGGAACATCGGGGCCCTCGATGCCACTTCATGGTCAGATGCCACTTTCGGTGTTCATACGGTTTCGGACCAATCGCGTGATTTGGGCCCCGAGCATTCATTTTGCATCGGTTTTCTTTGATTTTTGGCAGAACCACTGCTTTTGTCATTCAGGACACCGGGTCGCAGATACCCACTTCACCGAACACCACTTCCAAGACTGCACCCATTTTCGATCCCGAATTGCTCGGTTTTGGCCCCGAGCGTTCATTTCTCATTAGTTTTTGTTCAATTTGGCGGTACCTCTGCTTCAACACTGTGAAGATCATTTGGGGTGTGGAGGCCGCAATTATCCCAGATAACTGGTTCGCTCCTCCGGCCCGTTTTGCTCACTTCCGCCAATGTTGAACACCACAGGGATATTTTCTTCCCACCAAAGCTACATATCTGTGATCGGGCACATGGAGGACCCTAAAACTACTGGTCGGCCAAATAATTATTGATTTCATTTTTGAGCCCCTCCTTCAGCTCTATGTTGTGGCTCCCGCCGGTGTTGCCAATTTCCGACCTTGAACCTTATTCTACACACATGGGAGCACACCAAGGAGCAGTGGTCGGCCAAAGAATTTGCACTTCATTTTTGGGCCATGGCGGGCGGGGTGAGTGGCTGGCCGACAGTGGGTGGCACGCCACCTCCCGAAGTTACTGCCGGGCCACTTTCTTCGCTTCCCTTTCCAATGTCGGATATTTTTCAAAATATCCCGGGCATCCGGGGGATATTTTGGGAGGGAAAGCTTGGGTGCTTTTCCCTCCCATTTTACACCCTTTCTTGCTTACTTAAAGGGCTGCCCTCCTCCTTTGTTAGGGTTGGAATTTTTGACCTTAAGACTTCATCTTCTAAAACCTCCATTTTCCTATTCAAAAACCCTAAAAAGTTTCAAGCTTCCTAGTTCAATCCTTCATCAACCCTAAGCTCTACCATCCCCACTTCCATTACAGTAGCAAGGAAGTGTTCTTCAGAGGCTAAGAGTCAACAAATTGAAGCCAAGAAGCAACCAAAGTTAGGTCTTCAAAGGTAAGCCTCTAATTCCCTTTTTTGAGGATAATTTTGAGTTATTTCTTAGCCCTATTTGCTTTCAGTTTTGGGCTCCGACCCCTACTGTTTTTAGGCTTATTTTGAGCCCCCCTACAACATTGTAGAAGGGCTCAACCTCATTTGGTGTCTCCATGATATACTTCTTTCAATACCACCTTTTATGCCAATAAATTGCATGCTTTGTTTAGCTTTTGAGTGATCTGATTTCGAGTATACTATATACTGTGAGTGGGCTTATTTTGAGCCCCTCTTCAACATTGAAGAATGTCTCCATCATGTTTGGCTTCTCTATCATGCACCTCCTTTGAAATTCTTCCATTTTACCGTAAAATTGCATGATTGTTTTGGCCTATTTTTAATCTGAGTTGGAGCATGAAACATACTGATATTGTGATTATTTTGGGCCCCTCTTCAACATTGAAGAAGGGCCCAACCTGGTTTTCTTGCTCTACATATCACTTGCTTTGAATTCTTGTTCCACTCCCATATTGCATGCTTTGTTAGGCTTGCTTAGCTTCGGATTTCAGCCTTCATCAGGCCTAGAGAGTGCCTTGTTTTGGTCCATTATTCATGATTTGTTAAGGGTCTTAGGACATTTGATGATTGGTTTTGGTACTTGTTTTGTAATCCTCCATATTTTCCGTAAAATTGCATGCTTTGTTAGGCTTGCTTAGCTTCGGATTTCAACCTTCATCAGGCTTAGAAAATGTCTTTTTTTGGTCCATTATTCAAGTTTTATTAAGGGTCTTAAGTTTTTTGGTCATTGCTTATGATACCTCTCTTTATAGCCCTCTTTTGGCCCAAATTTTGCATGCTATATTTAGTATATCTATACACTGAATTGGAGGCTGTCATCTATTGTAAATGTGCATATTTTTGGCCCCTATTTAATGTTGTAGAACTGATTTTTTGGGTTTGAGCATTGTAAATACCACTTTCTTTGTAATTCCCCTCTTTTCCCGTATTTTTGCAAGCTATTGTTGCCATACTTGTGATCATCATTTGGCCATGCTTTGTGCTGATAAAATGCTAGCTTAGGGGCTGCCTTGCTACTGTTTTACATGTTGTGTCCATATTGTGCATGTTTAGCATGGCTGTAGGCCATTTCGGGTGCTTTTCATCGCATTTCGGGCATCGGTTGTAATTTTGTTATACTTCGGGGGCTGTTTTTGCATCATATTAGCTACTAAAATTTGCATCTTCCTTATGCCATATGTCACATCTCAATCGCATGTCATTTCTGTGCCTATATATCATTGCCTCGGTTTGCGTGCCCGTGAGCACGCATTTCGAGGCCACTCTTTTTTATCCGACGGCAGCTTATGTAAGTGCGGCTGAGGCTCTCTCATGTTAGTGTAAGCCCAATTTGCATTTTCCATGTCATTTGCATTCCATATGCCATCGCCTCGGTTTGCGTGCCTGTGTGCACGCATTTCGAGGCACTTCAGTTTTATCCGATTTCCATCACATCATCGCCTCGGTTTGCGTGCCTGTGTGCACGCATTTTGAGGCACTTCGGTTTTATCCGATTTCCATTTCATCATCGCTTCGGTTTGCGTGCCTGTGTGCACGCATTTCGAGGCACTTCGGTTTTATCCGATTTACATTTCACATCATCGCCTCGGTTTGCGTGCCTGTGTGCACGCATTTCGAGGCACTTCAGTTTTATCTGATTTGCATTTCACATCATCGCCTCGGTTTGCGTGCCTGTGTGCACACATTTCGAGGCACTTCGGTTTTATCCGATTTGCATTTCACATCATCGCCTCAGTTTACGTGTCCGCGGGCACGCAGTTCGAGGCACTTCGGTTTTATCCGATTTGCATCCCACACCATGCCTCGGTTTGCGTGCCCGTGGGCACGCATTTTGAGACATCTCAGTTTAGTCTCATTGTATATCATATTCCATGTCATTTCATACCTTTATGTCATTGCCTCGGTTTGCGTGCCCGCGGGCACGCATTTCGAGGCACTTCATTTTTATCCGACGGCCTCTTATGTGAGTGTGGCTGAGGCTCCACTCATATTAGTGTAAGTCCATTTGCATTGTGCATGCCATTTTATGCCTTTAGATCATTTCCTCAGTTTGCGTGCTTGCGTGCACGCATTTCGAGACATCTCATTTGCATAGCATTGTGCATGCTAGGATTGTATTTTAGTTGCATTCATGCATATCATGCATATTGCATCGTGTTCGATAGGCGTTAGCTGCACGGAAACGAGGCACGTTTCGTACTCGAGTGACGATAACGGGTCTCAATTCCCAAGTCACCGACACTCGGATTACCCATGATGGAGTTAGGATTGTTGCAAGATTCATATGCATTTATCCTATATTGAGTTGTAAATCGCTCGGCCATCATGCATCAATATGCGTGATTTGTGGCACGAGGATCGAGGCATGCATATATTTGTGAAATACATTGCTATGCCCTTCTCTCGCCTCTCTGCGCAAGAAATGAGGAATCAGCAACTTTCTGGGACTTGGCACGCATCTCGAGAAGCATTACAAACAGAGGCTAATTGGGGCATCCCAATGGATTTCCGCATCAAGGCAGCCCAGCATACATCACTCATCAGTAGCAAGGCAGTCCCTGGCTTGCATGCCAGTTTTACTTTTTTTTGTAATTAATTTGTTAATTAATTAGGAATCAGATATTCTCAGATATTTTGATTTGTATTATTCTTTTATTTTCGGACTGTATCATTATTTATTCGGACCCTCTGCGTGAGGGCAATGTTGTAATAAGTGTGGGTGAGTGTGATGTATGTCTTCCAACCCCCACTTCTTTCTTCCCTTTTATTTACCCGCTTATGATGGTTAGATATAGGGCATATTTCAATTAGCATACAGTATGACAAAGATGTTTGCATCATTCATCTGCTTTTGCACGCACTTGCCTCTACAAGATCATACAAACTGCATTCGTATTTCAATTTCAAGTTGAATACATGTTAGTTGTAGCATTTCATATGCCATGTTTAGAATAGCCGAGCCTGCTATAGTTTGCATCCTTGCATGTGTTGCATTAAGCATTCTGTATACTTAGGATCATGTATGGATTTCTAATCAGTTTCCTGTTTTGGCTTGGAGTACTCTGTAAGTTTTTATGCTTTAGCATCCTTGCATGCGTGTGAGTGACTGCCAAGAAAAGCATGCTTACCATGAGGCTACGTGCTTATGTGATATAACTGCCTTGAATGCCTGTGGGTGGAGGTTGAGTTATTTGGATTGGGACAATTCATCAAATGTTTGTTTTAAGCCCACTAGATAGTGGCAAAATCATGTTTTCTAAGCCTACCCGAGGGTGGCAAATCCACGTTTTAGCCTACTTGCGGGTAGCACCATCAAACCATTTTCAAACAAACAAACATGAGATGTTCAGTTCCAATTCAGGCGATTCAGTCTATACTTGTATGCTGTGCGCATCACATAGCAACCTAGGCTAATAACCGGAATAAGAACTCACAATGTTTTCAAAAACAGATATCATGGTTAGTAAAGGCCGGTCTTTGACCGGGCGAGCGGGGGTGCTCACGATGTGACCTTCCCCAATCGTACCCAAGTTCCCAAGCCAACTTTGGTGATGACGGACACGTGGCCTTTGGCACCGAGTTAGGGTTTCCTAAATTTCTCATTTTAAAAATATTTAGGTGGCGACTCTGTTATCTGGCAAAGCAGTCCATGTTTGGCACTTCTTTCAAAAAATCTATTTTTCTTCAAAACGATTTGCCGGATTTGGACTCTTTGGTTCAAGATTTGGAACCGCGACAAAATTGAGTCCGAACTGTAGCGAGGTCCCTCGCGGGCTTATTACACCGGCATGTCTGAATGAGTCCAAGCGAATACATCTTTGTGCTCGGTCAGGAGGGCAGTAAGGTCGGCCTTGGCTTGGGGGGATAGCTAACTGCCGATCTTGGTAGTTTTCATTGGGTTGGTGGGGTTGGTGGGGTTGATGGGGACCTCAACGAGCTCCTCAACAGGTTCTCCTCTGACCAGTTCATCTTCGTCTCGGACGTCAAGTCCTTCAATAATCATGGCCTCCTTCAGTTTAACTTTCTTGAGTGAGACGACATAGCATTCTCTAGCCACGGTTTGTTCTCCCCTCACTGTTCCGACCCCGAGATCAGTGGGGAACTTGATGGCCAGGTGGTAGGTTGAGGTGATCGCTTAGAAGGCGTTGAGGGTAGTGCGACAAAGGATGATGTTGTAGGCAGAGGGGCAGTCGACAACAAGGAAGGTAAGCAACTTCGTGGTCTGCCGTGGATACTCGCCGATGGTGATGGGGAGATCAATGGAGCCGATGGAGGTCACTCGGTCGCCAGTGAAACCAACCAAAGGGGTTTGGAGGGGAGACAAACTTTCCTCTCTGATCTTGAGCTGGCGGAAGCAGTTGAGGAATATGATGTCTGAAGAGCTTCCATTGTCGATAAGAACTCGTCTGACCTTATAGTTGGAGAGGATGGCAGAAATGATGAGAGGATCATCATGAGAATAACAGATGCCTGTACAGTCGGCGTCCGTGAAGGTGATGGGCTCTGTCCACTGCTTGGGCTGTTTGGGGGGTTGGTCTACCATGGTGACTGCCTTGTCTGAGCCCTGCCTTATTTTTCTAAGTTCTGCCTTCTGAGCCAAGCGAGATGGTCCCCCACAAGCAAGACCACCCGAAATAACTCTACTTTCACCAACGGGTAGGGGTGGATTACCTTGCGGCCGAAGTTGTTGCGGAGGTCGATCATGGCCTTGATTCAGTTGAGCTGGCTGCCGCGGTGGGGTGCGCCGGCGATTGTCTCTGTGGGGTTCGGCTCTTTGCCTCTGCTGAGGGCGGGTGTCTGTGAACCAGCTTAGACGCCCCTGGCGGATTAGGGTCTCCACCTGATCCTTGAGGTTGATGCAGTCATCAGTGTTATGGCCATGGTCCTGGTGGATACGGCAATATTTGGACTGGTCTTTCCAGTTGGAAGGGTTCCGCGGAGGTGGAGGCCATTTGAGGGGGTAGTCCCGTTGGATCTGGTTGAGGACATGTTCTATGGGAGAATTAAGAGGTGTATACCGCTCGAACCGAGCGGGCGGTCGGGTTGGTACCGACCGGTCTGCATGAGGGGGTCGGTCTGTATAGCAAAGGGTTTGGCTATTATACTGGGTGTTTCTGGGTTCTGAGTCTTTTCTCTTTTCTCTGGGAGTCGGGTTTTTAGCTATTGGATCCTGCCGAGCGGCTAGTGAATCCTCGGCATTCATGTATTTTTGGGCTTTGGAGAGTAGGGCTGCCATTGAGGTCGGAGGATTTTTAGAGAGGGAGAAAAGGAAATCAGACAACCGCAGACCGGCCATGACAGCCGTGAGGATGACCTTGTCGTTATTTTCAGCTACTTGCAGGGCTTCGGTGTTGAAGCGAGTAACGAAGCTGCGTAGTGATTCCCCCTCAGTTTGACGAATGTTGAGGAGTTGGGTGGCCGGGCGTCACTGGCGCTGGGCTCCGATAAAATGGCTCAGAAAAGAGTCACTAAGATACTGAAAGGTGGGGACAGAGTCTGGTGGAAACTGACTGAACCACAGTCGAGCTAACCCCTTCAGTGTCACGAGAAAAGCTCGGCACATGATCTCGTCAGGGAAGGCATGGAGGATCATGAGGGTGCGGTAGGTCTCCAGATGGTCGACCAGGTCCGTCGTTCCGTCGAAGGAGTCGATGGTGGGCATTTTGAACTTGGCGGGCAGAGGCTTGTCTCGGATGGAGGCAACAAATGGTGAGTTTGTCGTAGTGGAGGGCTTATGCTGGATGTTCTGCATAACCCCTTGGAGCTGGAGTTTCTTGGCACGGAGTTCAGCGTCCCAAAGGGGAACGTTGTCGCCACCAGAGGGAGATAGGTGTTGGACGCTGCTGGCTTCTTCCTCGGGGGCTGGTGCTACGACCGATGGGTGTGGGAGTGGTGGGTTTATATTTGGGTGAGGAGGTTGCAAACCTCCCAAGTTAGGTGGACTGGGTTGTGGGACGGTATGGCTCGGAGTTCGTTCTGGATTTGGTGGAATATTTGGAGGTGGTGGTGGAGGAATGGGGAGGTTTCTTTGGAGTAAAGCATCTATCAGGGCCTGATTTTGCTCGGCCATACGGTTAATGCTATTGGTAAGCTCGATGAGATACTGAGGTGGGTTGTTCGGATTGGGAGGGTCGGTTTGATGGTCGGCAACATTGTGGTGAGAAGCCATGGATCTAGTCGTGACCATGCACCTTGATGGGTAGGAGAGAAAGGTTGTTGGGACAAGGTCTCCGGCGACAATGAGCACAACCGGCGTACAGATAAGACATTTCCCACAGACGGCGCCAACTGATGATGCAGTTCATCCTCGGTGGATGGACTGGACCGATCCAAGCTCCTCAAGCTCACGTCCGAGTGGTCAAGCCCCCTAGGTGACCTGCAAGGCAGTTCAATGGGGAACGGGATAGTCCTCCAGTGAACCCTCCGACGGGCAAGTTAGCAAGTAAGGAGAAGAGATAAAGTGTATCGAGAGAGATTGGTGATAGAAAGATTAACCTTCTTCATGTCTTCAATGCTTGCTTATATCCTTTGGTAATCATTTCACCATCCCTTCCGACGTGCCCCCCTCGCTGAAAGCCTATGCTGTAGCTTACCTTGTTCAGGGTAAGGGGGCCCCGTTCCGACGGGGAGGTGTTGTCGTAATAAATGATGTGATGTGCTGCATTAATGGTGATGTGTTGTGGCAATAACTTTGTAGATCTTTGTCTGCTGATGTGGCCTGTCCTACCCCTACCATATGTCCGAATGCCATTGGTCCTTCATGCCCAGTAGGCCTCCAACGATCATGGACTTTACCAATCGGGTTATGCAATGAGGTCCAAATGGTGGGCTTGGGTTTGTTCACTATGGGTTGTGGCCTTTATGGGCCTATCCATGTCAGAGTTGTTCCAATTTGAGCAAACTAGTCTATACTTACTTGCGCGCATCACATAGTAAAGCTAGCCTAATAACCAGAACAAGAGTACATAATGTTGATAACAAAAATCATATCATGATTAGTAGAGGCCGATCTTTGATTGAGCGAACGGGGGTGCTCAATTCATGACCTTCCCCTCACGTACCTAAGTTCCCAAGCCAAGGCAACTTTGGTGATAACGGACACGTGACCTTTGGCATGAGTCATGGGTTTCCTAAATTTCTCCAAAATAAAATATTTATGTGGTGATTCTGTATTTGGCAAAGCAGTCCAATTTTGGTATTTTTTTATTCAAAATCAATTTTCCAAACGATTTGCCAAATTTAGACTTTTTGGTGTTTATCAATTTCACATTGTACTTGTGAGATTAGATTTAGAATCGTGGGACTCCGAATTGTAGGGCTTTCTTTCAAACCTCTCGAAAGGGGGCGCGGAAAAAGTCGAGTGTAGACGCGCCCTTGGGCTATGCTACTACAGTTCGGACTCAAATGTCACAGTTTTTCATCTGATCTCACAATGTGCGATATGAGATTGATAAATCACCAAAGAGTCCAAATCTGGCAAATCGTTTTGGAAAACTGATTTTTAAAAAAGAAGTGCCAAACATGGACTGCTTTGCCAGATATAGAGTCGCCACCTAAATATTTTGTTTTGAGGGGATTTAGGAAACCCTGACTCGTGCCTAAGGCCACGTGTCCGTCATCACCAAAGTTGCCTCAGCTCGGGAACTTGGGTACGATTGGGGAAGGTCATCTATGAGCACCCCCGCTCGCACGATCAAAGATCGGCCTGTACTAAACATGACATCTTATTTTTGAAAACACATGCGTTCTTATTCTAGTTATTAGCTAGAATTACTATGTAATGCGCACAACACACAAGTATAGACTAGATCGCCTAATTTGGAACAAAGCATTGCATATCCATTTGTTTGGAAATGGTTTGAAGTTTGTCACTCACAAGTAGGCTAAAACACGGATTTCAATGAATCGTTCCAATTCAAGTAATCCAACCTTTACCCACAGGCATTCAAGCAATTAGCCTCATGGCAAGCACACTGTCATGTTAACACTCACACACATGCAAGATGCTAAAGCATAAACCCTCACAGTGTACTTCGAGCCAAAACAAGAAACTAGTTAGAAATCATGCATGATCCTAGTTCATGTTAAAATGACTAATGCATCGCATGCAAAGTGCAACTAGAATAGGCTCGGCTAATCTAAAATGGCATATGAGATGCAACAATTCGATACATGTATTCAACTTGGAATTGAAATACAATGCAGTTAGTATGATGCGCCGAGCCCAGTGCATGCAATACAAATGAATGATGCAAACATGCATAGCATAAGGATGCTAATTAAAATATGCCCTAGAACTAACCACTGAAAGCAGGTAAGTAAAAGGGAGAAAGAAGTGGGGGTTAGAAGACATGCATCATACACACACACGCTTATTACATAATTTCGCCCTCTCGACGGAAGGACCAAGAGAATAATACAAATCATCTAATTAACTAACTAACAAGCTAATTAATTATTTACACAACCAAATCAAAATAAATAACTATTCCAAGTTATTAAAGCACTGAAATGGCCTCGAGACGAGGGATGAATGCATGCTCGGACGGCTTCGCTCGGAAATCCATCGCCATGCTTCATGTTGCCTCTGTTTGCACTACTCTGTACCTTTGAAAATTGTGCCAACTTCTGTGACACTTCTGAACCACCTTGTGGGCATGCTGAGAGGCCATCGGCCAAAAGATAAGGCCATCGGCCAAAAGAATGGTGTCATCGACCACTAATAAGGCTCTCCGCCAAGAATAGTTAGCCGATCGGCACTGAATATGGTTGGTCGACCATTTTTTCCTACAAACTGCTCTTGTTGCTGTAGCAGAGGACAAACAGAGCATGGCAATACATTTACAAGACAATGTTTGCACAACTACACCCCTTATCATGTTTAAGACTCAAAGGTGTGTAATTCTTGACTCTCGGACCACCAATCATGCATTTCAATGCATGATGGCCAAAGGAGTCAAGTGTGCAATTCAATATCAAATGAAATGCACAAAACACATAAGGGGCCCCAACCTCTATCATGCTTGATCAAGAGGCAAGGGAGCACATACACAATGCAATGCAAACTAAGCATGCAAGCAAGCTAATGCAACATGAGCATGCAAGCAAGAGATATGCAGCCTAAGCATGCAAACATGCATGCATACAATGTAATAGGCATGCAACAACAATACCAATAACAAACATGCAACAACATGTAATCCAAGCATACAAACATGCATGCATACAATGTAATAGGTATGCAACAACAATACCAACAACAAGCATATGATGACATGTAATCTAACAAGTATGCAAGGTGGTTGAGCACGCAACAACATGTCAATTAGTAAGTATGTAATAACATGTAATGGACCAAGTACGCGACAAACAGATAAGCATGATGTAAAGTAACAACTTTGAACAACATGGTAAGATGCAACATGAGCATGCAAACATGCAAGGCATGTAAAGGTGGACAACTATGCAACAACATACAAAATGAGACAAGCATGGGACAACATGGTAAAATGGACTTAAACTAAAGATGGATAGACCTCAGTCATGCCCAAAATTAGTGGCCAAAATGCTATGGAAATGAAAACAATGGTACATACAAACATGCATGTCAATTGGCCTATCACCTAAGTATAGGAGAGCAACTTTCAAGAACACTTAAAAGGGAACAAAGCATGCAAGTATGACAATACTACAAGCTCTGAAATGATGCTATACATGATGCCAAATCACACAAACAAGCCAAGCAAGGCATACAAGAAAGCCTAAAACTTAAGGCTAGCCAAGGAGCTCAAACCATGGCTATTCAAAACATGAAGCAAATGGCAAGTATAATCCAAAACAGTCCTATATCATGTCAAAATGAGCCTAAAACATGCAAGGACCAAAGCCAAAATAAGCTAGAATAAAGGACCAAAAGCATGATTCACGCAAGGCTATAAAAGGGGTGTTACACTACACCTATCAAAACCAAACATGGCATGACTTAAACCAATAAAATCAGAGTTATGGCATGGTAAAACAAGACCAAAAACCCACCTAGATGGCATCCCAAAGACCTAAACATGATGGCACACACAATGACCCATTCATAAGGCATGAAACATCAACTCTTTAAAGCATTAAAGGAGTGACAAGTGCAAGTTTATGAGCATACTATATGGACTAAAATAACATAACAAGTGATACCAAATTACTGAAATGGCCCAAGTAAAGCATGCTAGTGACTTGGACACTCAAAGCTAAAAAGCTAGATTGCATAGTAGCTATACAAAGCATGACATATATGATCAAGACAATGCAAAACAGAGCTTTAGCATGTTAAAACAAGGCTAAAAGCTTCTTGGAGTTGAGCCAAAATCATGCCAGAATGACATGTTATAACATGATGCATATTAAGGCAAATGAGGGGATTGCAAGACAAGTATATGGAGCATGTAAGAGACCATTAAACCAACTTGAAACAGAGGTATATTATAGAAAAATACTTGCTGAAATGGAGCTAAAACAAGCTAAGCAAACATGCTACTAATGTAAGCCATTTATACTAGCATACAAGACAACAAGGAGAGGGGATGACCCTCTCCTATTTAGGACTCCAAAACCACCTTCCCACCACTGAAAATCCTTTGGATTTCAGTGGTAGGAAGGTCATGCGAAGCCAAGAACAAGGGCCAAAAGGGATGGCCTAAAACAAGGCCTAACAAGGCCTTGGAAAGGGTAAACAACCCCAAACCAAAAAGTGACCTTAAACAAAGATCTAAAGAAACAAAAATCAGAACTTTTATCAGAGAGTTAAGCTTAAAACAATAAGCAAGAAGGTCTAAAAGCTTAAGCAAGAAAGGGGTATTAAAAGCAAGAATGCTCACCCTTGAAGAACACTTCCAATAACAAGGCTCCAGCAACTTTTCCAAGCTTAAACCACTCCAAGAACTCTGAAACTAACCTCAAGGGGCCTCAGCTCCAAGAGGATGGTGTTCTAGTGTGTGTTTGTGTACAATAGTAAGACAATACTACACTTTTGAGTACAAAACAAGGCCAAAGAAAGAAGAATAGATACAAAAGTATATCTATCCCTTAAGACTCAATTTTTTGAACCCTTGTGGAGGGAGGAGATAGTTCTCTCTTATAGAGAACCAAAAGCAAAGCTTCTTGAGGAAGCTAAGCAAAGGGGCAAATCCTTCCATATACGTGCATGAAGGGGGTGAATTGTGCATGCCAACTGTGACAGCTGGCATAAAATATCTGCATAAAGCAGATGAACAGGGTTCGGCCAGAAAACATGGCCAATCGACCAACACAAGGGCCGACCGACCAAATAATGTGCCGATCGGCCAACACTTTTGGCCGATGGCAAGAAAACAAGGCCGATGGCTTCAAGCCTTGGCCGATGGGTTGAAGGGATGGCAAACAAGCCACCCTCTTCCCTCAAGAGCAAAAACACAAGTGTTTGGTCCACAACCAAGCACAAAACAGACAAGTTGAGAGATCTTGAGGCAAGGCGCGCGACCGAGGCCTTCGAGAACTCAAAACGAACGCAGGCATGGATGATCATCAAGTGTTCAAACGATGACGTCCAAGTCTTGAGGACGGTCAAAAATGGAGTGTCTACATCGAGCTACAACATGCATTCAAGAATATGTTACTTTGAAGTTAAATTTCACGTTTTGTGAGCCTTGGAAAAGAATTTGAGGTTAATTGAAACATACATGGCAGTTTGGGTTCCAATTATGAAGTTTTGAATTTCAATTTTGCAAAATCATGAAGTTTTTGAACTAAGGATTTAGTATTGGCCGTGTACTCATGTTTTGGAAGGGTTTCCATGGTTTTGGGTTGCATCATGCATGAATTCATATTTTGAACATGTGTCTTGAAGTTCAAATTCTGCCTCACCATTTGAGCAAACAATCTGTTGCTCGAGCACACATCTTATGCATCTAGTAGTTTTACAGAGTTTTGTTGTTGGCTCGAGCAACCAAGTTGACACTCGAGCGACCTCAATTCATTTTGCACCTTGAGCGACTATTGAGCCTAGATTCGGACCATCTAGTACTTTTGCAGACCATGTGGTCCGCTCAAGCGACCAATGTTGCGCTCAAGCGAAGTGTCCTGTTTCAGCATATTTTGAAAAGTCATTTTTTATCCATTTTGGCATTCTCATCCCTCTTTAAACATTATTAGGCATGAATTGAGCCTCCTAAATAAATCTATGAGTTAGAATGAGACTTAAAAGAATTGAATAAGTTAAAGAACAATCCGATTAAGCAATGTGATTCAATGAGTATGTGTTATGAATTGTGTAAGTTCATTCGCGAAGACGTGTTAGCAACCAAACCACTATAAGTAATATCTTAGTAAAGATATTTTCTTATTTACTCTATTTTCTGAATGTCTTAATAAACTAAGTTTTCCAAATTTGTGATTTTGCAAATGTGAATAAGTTTCTATCTATTTGATCAACATGATAACTATAAATGTGATTAACATGACACGAATGTGTATAATGGACCTAAAATCGTTATGTATATCTGAATTGGACCCAAGGTCGTTCTAAATATTTGATAAGTTTGATTATCTGTTATGAGTTGACCAAATAGTCATTATACAGCTGTAAATGATCGGACCCAAGGTCGTTCCGTTAAGATATGATCAATTCTATTCTGTACATTTGTTATATATTGGACCCAAGGTCGTTCTGTCATCTATTGGACCCAAGTTCATTCCATTATGAATTGTTTATCATATGAAAATGCTTATGTTACTTAATAGAACTCATTCATATAACCTCTTTACTCTGATATTATTCATTGGATGTTAGTTCACTATGTATTTATATATATGTAGGTGAGTAGCGAGATGCCCAACCTTAGTGAGCCTGTGAAAAGATTACTGAGTTTTTGAGGAGTCAACTAAGGATGCCTCACGCACAAGACTTTTGTCTTTTGATTTATTTTTTTATTTTTTTATTTTTTTGGGTCATGTTTGACCACATTTGTATATAAGTTTTGATATGTATGTTAATGTTATGGAGAAATTTACAATGTGCACCCTTTCAAATGGTGTACGTTGTAAAAAAGTTATGATGTTTTTATGATAAACGTTATGATTGTTTGTGATGTATGTTATGACATTTTGTAGTAAAGTTATAAATAGCGAATTTATGATGTGCATTCTAAAGTTAGGAATGATAATGTTATGACATTTTGTGATTTTTGTTATGACACTTTCAGATTTTGTTATGACATTTTTCAATGAAAAAAAGTTATGACTTTTATAGTGAAAAAATTATGACATTTTGGGTTTAAGTTATAAAATTTTGTGAAAAAGTTAAAAAAAAAAAGCATGCCATATGCACCTTTTTGAACGTGCACATTGTAACATCTCCCTAATGTTATATTTATGATTTTGGACATGTAAGACCCTTTCTATGTATGTATGGTGTGAGTTCTTAATTTATAAGAAATTTTTGTTCATGCTATTTATACACAAGCTCATTAGACAAATATTATATTCTGGCCCCATATTGTTAGCCCCAAGGTTATTCAACTTTAAATTCTTATTGATTTTGATTATTGACAAATATTTAGAATTCATTTTCTTATTCATGTTTTCAAAATAATAATATACAAATTGTGCTTTTATGTTTCTAGAAGATTTATGATTCTAGAATGTTGTTTTTCAATGATTTCTGGCCTTTCAAAACATAAGATTAGCACTTGGATGCAAAATTCTATTTATACTTGAAACATGTCCAAGGGTCGACACTAGAGTGAAGTTCAAAATGTCTAAGTGTT
This sequence comes from Camellia lanceoleosa, assembly GCA_025200525.1. Lineage (NCBI taxonomy): Eukaryota > Viridiplantae > Streptophyta > Magnoliopsida > Ericales > Theaceae > Camellia > Camellia lanceoleosa. The sequence continues at coordinate 30,150,825 of CM045768.1, read as the reverse complement.
CCAGAAGCAAGGGTTGACACCAAGATAGCAAGGGTCGATACTAAATTTCAGAATGTAATCCAACAACAAGGGTTGACACCAAGAACAGCAAGGGTTGACACTAAATTTCAGAATGCAATCTTGCAGCAAGGGTCGACACCAAGACAGCAAGGGTCGGCACTAAATTTCATAATACAATCTAGCAGCAAAGGTTGACACCAAGAATGATAACGGTTGACACCAAGAACACCTGGAACTAAGCTTAGAGAAAAGAAGAAGAGTAAATGGTCGACACCCAATTTGCAAGGATCAACACTTGTAAAAATCTGGGTTTCAACAATCCAGCTATCAAATCAGATTTGGACTGACACAGCCCTTTTCTCAGCCACTTTTTCAGATTTATGTGCAGAATATGTCATCTTTTCTGACCCTTAAGCAGATTGTCGAGCACCATATCTTCTCCAAGAAGTTGACTTATGAGGTTGAGCATTAAATAAAAGTTTGTGCATTTAATGATCCTTCTCTTCCCAAGACCTGCATATAGTATGTCTTCTCCATACTTTGATAAACCACAACTGGAAGATATCCTCCTTGATTTGCTCCAATGGCTAGGAGATTCAAATTTTCTCTCTCCAATAGCTAGAAGCCATTAATGATATAAAGATGAAGCTCTTCTTGTTTGATCTACATTTCTTCAATACAACAAATCTAGAAAATTCAAGAGCAATCAAGAGCTTTTAATATACTCCATTATACTTCCATTTTCATATCTGAGTGAGTCTTAAATTACTTGTGAGCTTACACTTTCATATCCATCTTTTGAGAGAGAATATTTGTAAATGAGGACAGTTGAACCTCTTTCTCTTGTTCCTTATTTTCTAAGTGAAATACTTGTAAAGTGAGGCATTTAGTTAAGAGGTCCTCAACAGATTAAAGTAAGTCCTTTATAAAAATTCACAAGTTAGGTGAAGCTTGGTGGTACATCGATTCTTAGTGAAGAAATTCTCAAGGAAGTCTCTTGAAGAGTGGACGTAAGCAAGTGAGACAAACCACTATAAATCCTTGTGTTGGGCTCTTTTTTCCTTTTCTTTCATTTTTTATGCATTTATTAATGGGGGATTTGGTGATAACCCCCTCATTATCTAATTTGTCTTTCAAAAGGACAAGAATTATATAAGTACTTTCAAAACCCCCTAATATTTTAAAACTTGTTTCTTTTACTATATTACCCTCATATCTATCAGCTCTCCTATTAAGCCATCTTCACTATATATTTCAGAGTAAAATTTTACTCTGTATAAAAGTAAAATTTTACATTCTGAAACTAAAAGTAAAATTTTACTCTGTATGAAAGTAAAATTTTACTCTAAATAAAAGTAAAATGTTACACTCTGAAACTAAAAATAAAATTTTACTCTGTATAAAAGTAAAATTTTACTCTGAAAAATTAGTAAAATGTTAGACTCTACACAAAAGTAAAATTTTACTCTGTATAAAAGTAAAATTTTACTCTGGTTCTGTCAAATGAAAAAAACAGAGCTATAGAACCAAAGTAAAATTTTACTCTGGTTCTATCAAATGAAAAAACAGAGTAATAGAACCAAAGTAAAATTTTACTCTAACTCTGTCAAATGGAATTAGATAAAAAAAATCAAAAACAAACAAACAAACAAAAATAAAACAAATTAATCAATAAATCAACATATCTAATTGAGAAAAAAACTTCAGAAAAACAAACAAACAAAAACAAAACAAATTAATCAACAAATCCACATATCTAATTGAAACAAAAAAACTTCTAAAACTCAATCAACAATCACACATCTAAATGAAAAAGAATACATATGTTCAACAACACTCATACACACAAATATATATATATATATACATATATTCTACTGTTTCTCATCCACATCCTTCCCAACCTCCTGTTCAACTTCTTTCAATCTCGAAGCTTCAGCCTTCGCATTCAACATCGCCAGCATCTCATCAACAACCTCATCATGTTTCTTCTCCGCTTCCAATTGAGCCATCTCCACCGCACTCCGAATCTCCTCCATCTGCTCCGAAACCCTAGCTTTTGAATCTCCAACGACATCCTCATTCAATTTCAACATACTCAAAGCCTCATCGTTGCTGATTATGAAGATGAAGAGAGGACCTTCTGCTGAAGCTTGGAAGACGCGACTATAGCGGCGGCTTGGAAGACGACCTTCTGCTGAAGCTTGGAAGATGCAACTATGGTGATTGTGATACAGTTGATGACGAAGCTGATTATATATGCAGAAGTTGAGGGTATAATAGTCCTATAAAATATTTAAATAATAAATTTTGTCATTTATGTAAGACTTTATAATTATGAGGGGGTTTAGAAAGTATAATTTTTTTCTTAGTCCTTTTAACAATGAAAGGAAGGTAAAAGGGATTTATAGCTAAATTTCCCTTTATTAATTGTCTGTTGCGCTTAATCACTTAGTCTTTTGAAATCTATTTTTTGGCCAAATTTTTTATTTACCCAATTCACTCCCCTCTTGGATTGCTTTTCTTTTTAACACATACAATTAAATATGATTTGTATTCTGTCTAAGACTGTAGGTAATCTCATGATTACTAACTGATTATGATTCTAACCTTTAGAAGCGGGTTTGGATCATGATAATATATATGAAAAATTTTATACAAATTAGTATTATATATCATACAAATAATTAATAAATGTTTAAAATTTTTTTTAATCAATTAGTAAATTAAAACTATTCTAAATAGTCCAAATCGTAATTTGATTATAAATTAATTCATAAATTTATTTTCAAATCGCACCACGCTTATGCGCAAAAATTCAACGTGATAGGTAAGGTTACATAATATATATTCATCTTTTGAATATAAAATTTTCACCTAACATTCACAGTAGCTAATTATTATTATTTTAATTTTGATGGAACTTTTTACCATAAATCCCTATTTAAAAGTTTTTCCAATAAACAGGACATGCATATTTTATTTTTTTTTGTTGCATCACGCGCACATTGAGTTACTTTTTGATAGAAATATTATTTTTTATTTTTCAAACTTTAAATTTATACAAAATCGTTAAAATTTATTCAAAGATGGGATTTCTTTTTAATTTTATTAAAATTTATTTTAATGGAACTCAAAAAAAAAAAAAAATTCAAATCTTCAAACTTATTAAAAAAAAGTCTCAGTAAAATAGTAAATATTCTCAAAACAATTTTTTTTAGTACCCAAATAAAATTTATTGTGAGATTTTCAAAAAGTGATGTAGATAAAATAATTTCAAAATAATGAAAGTATAAGTGGTTCATGCATAAATTTAAGCAATAAAAATTTATCCTTTCATCATTTTGAAATTAATATGTCTACCCTTCACTTTTATGAAATTCACCCAAATTTATTTGCATGTATAATAACTAAAATTATATATCAAAATTTACTTGCATAGATTAATTAAGATATGAACACAACGGAAGATACAGTTATTTACGAGTGATTATTTGGTGGTCTTTGGATATTACTCCACACTATTTATCACTTGAGAAGTGTCAAATTGTGTCCTAAAATACCAATAAAAGGTAGAGTTCTGTTAGGATTCCAAATAAATTATTAAATTTTCTACCAAATCTCTCATATGGGTGTGAAACCCACACATAGTAATTTATTTGGTAGAAAATTTGGTAGAAAATTTAGTAATTTATTTAAAATCTATAGTATTTTTCTCAAAAGTATTAACTCCACTCTTTCAACCAATGAATATTAATTTGGCCACGATATGAATTTGTCTCAAAATCACCAAATAATTTTTGGTCATTTACAGTGATGTTGCAATGCCATGTCAGCACAAGAGCCTCACCACAATATGAGATCAAATAGAATAGTAAGTTACGCTCACCTCCTAGAGTTTTGAGAAAAATGCAATTAACTTTAAAAGTTTGATATAATTATATTGATATTTTTTTAATAAGGTTAAAGCGATCAAAACTACTACATATGGTGAATATATATTGAAATAAATAAAATTAAATATACATTTTAATATAAAAGAGATGAAAAAAATCTAAGTGTTATGTAAATTTAAAACTTTGAGAGAGTCATATATAATTATATCAAAAGTGTGAAACTAACTTTATTTTCTTCAAATATCAAGAAAAATAAGTGTAATTTACCCTAAAATAAAATACAAACAGATCAGTTTTGAAAGAGAGATTGATGACGATAAAACCAAAAGGTGGTGAAACAACGATCAATCTTATCTCTCGTCAACAACAATGACAGTGACCAACGCCCTCCAGTCCAAATGATGGACTAAAGAAAAGCCCAACCCTTTTTCAAGATAGTGGTTAATATGTTAATAGTTAGATTAGATTACAACACAAATCAATGTCTCTCCATGATATTTCCTCTATATTTTATTATTTTGAAGGACATTTTATTTTTAATTTTACCCTTTTTAATTTTTATTAACACCTATCTGTTGAAATTAATTCTGTCTGTGTAAAATTTCTATCTGTTGAAATTTTATCTATGTGAATTTCTATTTGTTGAAATTTTATATATCTAAATTTTATCTATAGAAATTTTATCTGTCTAAAATTTATCTGTTCAATAATTTTATCTGTATAAATGTTCTATCCAAATTTTATCTGTAAAAATTTAAAGATTTACAATCTCATTTTCTTCTCCCTTTTAAGGTTTTCTCAGCAACCAAACAACACCAAAAAAAAAATTAAAAAACTTAGACACAATTTGATCGAGATCCAAATCCAGGAGAAAGGTTTGTGTCACGACTCAAACTCGGTACCCAAAAGTTTGGTGTTGCAACAAAACAATAATTGAAGTCATAACAAATTAATAGTGCAGCGGAGTAAAATAAAAGGGTACCCAAAACTTAATTTAATTATAATAAAAACATATACATTGGAGTTTCTATTTAATTGCATTGCCAGAGCTAGACTATGACTACAAGTGCCTTGTGCCTACCCCACACACTGGTCCTGACACGTCACCTAAAAGTAGTTAACAATTATAAGCACATGGCAGAGTGAGAAAAATTATACTAAGAGTATAAGGGTATAAAATCACCATGGATACGTATTCAGGCTAAACAGAGTATACTTTGGTTTCAATGAATAAATCATTTTAAATAACAGACATATAGTGTGGAAATTATATAAGCAAAATAATCATAATCACAACACAGAATAGAACTGAGGATCAATAGATATTTAAGTCCCCCAAACATGGGACTTTCAGAGAGCCAAATATTTAAGTCCCTAGGCATGGGACCTTTAGAAGGCCAGATATTTGAGTCCCCAAGTATGTGACCTTCAGATGGTCACAGAAGTGACAAGAGAATAGAACAGAGAGTTAGTGGATCCATGACAAACACAGAGTCACATAAAAGTGACAACAGAACAGAACAAATGGTCACATAAAGTGACAATTTAGATGGCCAATGGATATTAAAGTCTCCCAAGGCATGGGACCGTCAGAGGGTCAATGGATATTAATTAAAGTCACCAAGATATGAGATCGACAGATGGCCAATGGATATTAAAGTCTCCCAAGACATGGGACCGTCAGAGGGTCAATGGATATTAATTAAAGTCACCAAGATATGAGATCGATAGATGGCCAATGGATATTAAAGTCCTCCCAAGGCATGGGACTATCACACGGTAAATGATTATGTACAAATAGCTGTTCAAAAACACATTTTGAAAATAATTATATCAATGCGTTTCCTTTTTAAACTAATAGGGTTCATTTAACAAATAATATATTTAAAAACTAAAACAATTTCCAAAACATGATTTACATAAAATAATTAATGGTAGCTCAAAATATAATAAAACTTCTCTCAAAATTAATCCCTAACTTCAACTCTCTCATTTCTCTTGTTGCTTGCTTGTTTATTTGTTTGTTTTGTGATTTTATTCAATACAAACTCACCTATTTACACGTAATCTATGCTCACTATTCCACCCCACTATTCAACCATGTGACTTATCACATGGCTCAACCACGTGGTTTATCACATGGCTCCTAATTCATGCCAAAGACTTGGCTCCATATAAAATATTGAATTTTAATTCAAAGAATTTCACATATTTTTCCAATTCACTTTGGCCCAAAAATCCATTATATTATCTTTTGATACATAATGTTGAGCTTTCTTACATAGAAACTTGGTTGTTAGAGGATTTAGTTTAAAATTTTAATTATTGAAAGAGGGGCCTAAAAATATGTGTTCGTAGGTTGGATTTACTGACACATCATGCATAATTATAGAGTACAAGCATATTGTTTTACTAGTTTTCTTCCCATTACTACCAAACGTTGGACAGACTATAAATTACTCTTTCATACAAATGTTTTCTTGGCTACATCTACGATCAACCACATCCTTCTAATTCTGTATATAATGTGATATTTTCTCTAGCTCTTTAAGTTTCCATGTTAATATCATTTAACTTCTTTGAGATTTGTTATAGACGAACAGATCTGAAGAACAGAAAAAAGGGATGAGGAGAGAGAGAATGCAGATCTCTCTCAAAACTAAGCACAAAACTTGTCAGAAAAAAGAAGACAAAAAAAAAAAAAAGAAGTTAATGTTTCCGATCATTGAGATTGCTTCACTTTCAACACCGCTCTATCCTTCCAAAGCCAAACTTCAATTCATCGGACTCAGTGTCGGAAATTCAGGGCTACTTTTAGTCCCAGCTGAAGTGGTACCATTACTCTGTGAACTAATATTCACCATATCCAAATTTCCTTAGCGTTTAGATTCGCTAATAGAAACTCGTGCTTGATCGGCTTGCCGTTCGCGACAGAGCTGCCGACCTGCTACACAAATCTCAGATCTAAGATCGTCGGCGGCAATAATAGTGGCATCCATAGTTCTAAATCGTGGTATCGGATAACGTAACGGTATCGATCGCAGAGTATCGATATCGGTAGTATCGACCGGTACGTATCGGGAAGTGGGTGTCGAGGCTGTGAAATTTTAAAAATCATTACCAATCCCTCTAAAACTCAATTTTATGCATTTTTTTGACTCTTTTAGCCTTAATTTATCACATTTTAATCAAAATTTTGATATGTAAGAGCACTTTTAGCCTTGATTTTGATTTCAATATTTCTTTTTCTTTTCTTTTTTTTCCCTTGCTCAACTGAGAAATATATATATATATATATATTAATATAAACAGAGGTATAGGTGTATAAAAAAAAAAAAAAAACTTAAAAGGTACAGAACAATGGCTTTAAAAAAAACCTTAACAGTGACTTAAAAAAAACTTATCCTCTCTCTCTCTCTCTCTCTCTCTCTCTCTCTCTCTCTCCCTCTCTCTATCTCTAAAAAATGTAGAACAGTGGCTTAAAAAGGAAATTACGAAAAAAAAAAATTGAAATGCAAAACATAGACGGAGCATAGAAAGAAGCTTGCAAGTTACATAGGTTCTGTGGTTGCCCACTTTTGTTAAAGCTCCACCCAAGAATATAGTGGTTGGTTACTAGTAAATAGTCCAGTAGAAGAAGAGAAACCAACATACAAAGAATCCAAAAGAATTAAAGAAATATTGATGTGTGTTAACAATAGAGGTTGGTCTGGTTTTAGACTTCGAATAGGAGCCAACAACTCAGGGAGAATAATAGAACAACAACAACAAAATAGAAACAACAAAACAGAAACAGAGCATAAAACAGATCACAATTTCATCAGTACCGGCGATGGCAAATCTGTATCGGAACTGTATCGCTCCATGTGTCGGATTCAAGCCAATACATATTGGGAATCGGACGATACGGCTGTGAATTTCATTTTGATCGGTATACCGCTCCATATCCGAATCGTGATCTAACTTTACGATGCGAATCGGCCGATTTGATCACGATATTTAGAACTATGGTGGCATCTCAATCGTCTTCTTGGATAGGGTGAACGACATTGTGTTGAGGATTTTCTAATGATGGAGTTGAGGAAGAAAAGCAATAGTAGTGGAAGATGAAGATGGAGTTAGAGATAAGTGAGAGAAGATGAGGCGTAAACCCTAGATAGAGTGAGATAGAGAGATGAGGGCATTTCTAATCCTTCATTAAATTTGAGTAAAAATTTAATAAAAAAATTGATTTAATATGATGCACTCCAATGGTGAACTAAATTTTTATTAAATGTGACTAATCGTTCAACCGGTCATCTGTCCTAGATTAAATTTTCAATTCACAAGTAGATTATTCGGCAAAAATCCGGCAAAATTTGATAAAAAGCTAAATGCTCTCTTAATTTTGATGAAAAATATACCTCTTCCTTCATTTGATATTGTAACAAGTCCACGGGGGACCTTGGCTATAGTTCGGACTCCCCTTTTTTGTTTGTTGCGGTTCGTAATCTGAACCAAAGAGTCCAACTCTGGCAAATCGTTTTGAGAAAAACAGATTTTGAAAAGAAGTGCCAAACATGGACTGCTTTGCCAGATACAGAGTCGCCACCTAAATATTTTTTAAAATGAGAAATTTAGGAAACCCTGACTCGGTGCCGAAGGCCACGTGTCCGTTATCACCAAAGTTGTCTTGGCTCGGGAGCTTGGGTACGATCGGGGAAGGTCAGCTATGAGCACCCTCTTTTGCCCAGTCCGAAGACCGGCCTCTACTAACCATGATATTCGATTTTGAAAACGTTATGTGTTCTTATTCCGGTTATTAGCCTAGAATTACTATGTTATGCGCACAGAAAACAAGTATAGACTAGATTGCCTAATTTGGAAACAAGCATTGCATATCCGTTTGTTTTGAAAAGTGCTTCGGAATTTGCTACTCGCAAGTAGGCTAAAACACGGATTTCAACGAGTTTTTCCAACTCAAACAATCCAACCTTCACCCACAGGCATTCAAACAATTTATCTCATATAAGCACTTAGCCACATAGTAAGCATACTGTCATGGCAACATTCACACGCATGCGATATGCTAAAGCATAAATACTTACATCGTACTCTGTGCCAAAACAATAAACTAGTTAGCAAACATGCATGTCCTAGTTCAAGTTAAAGTGACTAATGCACCACATGCAGAATGTGATTAGGATAGGCTCGGCTAATCTACGATTACATGTGAAATGCTACAACTAACACGTATTCAATTTGGAAATTGAAATCTGATGCGATTAGAATGATGCCGAGCCGGTGCATGTAAGACAAATGAATGGATGCACGCATGCATTGCATGAGGTATGCTAATTTAAATGTGCCCTAATACTAACCATCAAAGCAGGTAAGTAAAAGGGAAGAAAGAAGTGGGGTTTGGAAGACATGCATACCACTCACCCACACTTATTACAGATTTGCCCTCACCCGGAGGAACCAAATAAATAATACAAATTAATTAACTACGCAAGCTAATTAAATATTACAAATTGCCTAATCAGTTAACAAACTAATTAAACTAGGAAAGCGAACCGCCTCGGGAGAGAGCCAAATGCGCATGCAGGTCTGCTTTCGGAAGTGCACGGCCATGCATAGTCTGCCTCTGTTTTCCCTGCTCTACCTCTCTGAAGACTGCCAAAGTCTCAAGGATGCCTCTCTGGATACTGGGAATCACCAGTGAGTAGAATTACCACCGGCGGAATTGTGGTCACCGCACAAAATTAATCCATCGGTGGTGATTTATCGCCGGCCGACAACGATATCTTGCCGGCAACGATATCTGCCGGTCGGCAAAGAATGCTGCAGAACACGCAACTCACAAAGGAAGAGGAGAACTTGCATGGCAATACAATTCAAGCAATGTATGCACCAATCATGTCCCCTATCATGTTTGTGACTCAAAGGGGCATGTGTCTTGATTCTCGGACCACCAATCACGCATTTCCATGCATGATGGCCTAAAGAATCAAGTGTGCAACTTTCATGTCAAATGAAATGCAAACCAAATAAACAAACCAAGGCCCAATTCCTATCACCAAGTCAAGGAACAAGGCATGCATGCAAGATGCAATGCAACCTAGGCATGCAAGCTAAGGATGCAACATGGCATGACAAGACACTTATGCAAGCATACAAGCAAACATGAGGCAATGCAAACTGATGAAAATGTGGACTTAGACATGATTTAGGCAACTCTAAATAGGCCTAAAACAGTGGCCAAAAGCCAAGGAATTGGGATCAAACATACATATACATATGCAAGTAAGTTGGACCAACACTTAGGTATTAAATAAGCAACTCTAAGGCACAGTTGAAAGGGGATATCATGGACAATTAGCATGCAACATAAAGCTCTGAAAATCATGTTAAAACATGGTGCCAAACCAAGCAACAAGGCAAGCTAAACATGCAACAATGGTCCAAGCATTCAAGGCTCACCAAAGAGGCAATGGACTACACTTAGTACAACCACACATGGCATGACTTAGGCAACCAAAAACAGAGTTTTAACACATGAAACTAAGCCCAAAAAACCAACTAGATGGCATCTAGATGGTTTGAATTTAAAGGCATGCATAAATGCTAAAACATGGATCATGCAAGGCAAGCTTCCAAAGCTTCAAAAAGGCATCCAAGGCAAACATATGAGCATGTCAAAGGGACTGAAATAACATGTAGGGTGGTTCCAAACCACCAAAATGATGCAAACAACACATACTACACATTCACATACTTGAAGCATACAAGATCAAATACAAAGGAGCTATACTAAGCATGCCAAGATCGACCCAAACAACTATGGACAGACCTAAAACATGGCAAAATGAGCACAAAACCTTCACAAGGCTAAGCCTAAAAACATGCTAGAGCAAAGGCTAACAACCTAAGGTATATTAAGGCAATAACAAGGCATTACATGGTAGGTATGCTAAGTATGCATGGTGTACCAAAACCAACATACAACAAGGTTATATCATGGCATAATAAGCATGGAAAACAGCCTAGACATGATCAATACACACTCTAACATGATGCTCTCTCAAGAGGCCAAAAAGGGTCCCTTTCAAGGACAACAAGGAGAGGGGGTGGCCCTCCCCTTTTGGAGACTTCAAGGCACCATCTCCACCACTGAAATCCCTCAAGATTTCAGTGGTGAAGAGACCCAAACACCAAAGTCTCGAAACTTGCACAAAAATAGCACAAAAAGGAGCCTTACAAGGCTTAGGAGGGGACAAACAAACTCAAACCACAAAACACTCTTAATAAACAATCAAGAGGGCTAAAAAAAAAACTTTTTTGTATTATACACTAAGCACAAAAATAGCTATAAGATAGGTAGAAAAGCAATGCAAAAATGGAGAATAAAAGGGAAGTTTCTCACCCTTGTAGACCACCTTCACAAATGATGCTCCAACAGCCCTCCTTGGCTTGAATCTAGCTCCAAAACACCAAAACCAGCCCCTTAGAACCTCAGTAGCCAAAGGAAGATGAAGCACTAGGTGTTTGTGTGCAATAGTATGGACTAAAACACCTAGAACACCAAGAGAGAAAAAGAGAGATAGGAGATATGTATGAACCCTAACCCTAAAACCAGAGCTTCTCTCTGTGTTTTTCTCTCCAAAATTCTCTAACCCCTTGCCAAGAGAAGAGACCCTTCTCTTATAGGCAACCAACTTGTAAAGCTTATACAACAAGCTTACAAGGAGAGCATCCCTCCATACACGTGGGAACCAAATGCCACACAGCTGTCCTAAAATATCTGCAAAAGCAGATGAACAATAGTCGGCTGGCCAAAAATGTCATTTTGACAAAAATGACTGCCGACCGGCAACAAAGAGTGCCGACCGGCCACATACATTGCCAGTGGCAACAAAAACCAGCCGGTGGCCTCTAGCCACTGCCGGTGGTGTGTGGGGATGTCTCACAAGGCATTCCCTGCCCCTCCAAGGCAAAACACAAGTGTTTAGTGCAAAACTAGACACAAAACAGTCGAGTTTGGAGATCCTGAGGCAGGGCGCGTAGCCGAGACCTTCGGGAACTCCAAACGAACACAAACATGGATAATCACCGAGTGTTCAAACGGTGACGTCCAAGTCTTGAGGACGGTCAAAAATGGGGTGTCTATAGATATCAATTTGATAAAATGGTTAGAGTACCGTTTTCACCAAATTTTTATCAAATTTAAATTTGATGGAAGATATGAGTTTGGATTGGAGATGGCCTAAGGCAACCTGACTATTGTAATTTGTACATAGATTAGATAATGGGTAGTTTGGTCATTTTACATAAATTTTTCCTTATAAATTTAATATTTTTGCGTCTAAACTTTTGCACAAAGAAAATTCAAATTTAAATTTTTGGATTGATAGCCCTTAAATTTATACAAAATATTGAAAATTTATCCAAACTTGGGATTTTTTGAGTTTTATAAAAAATTATTTTAATGAAACTAAAAAAAAATGATCTTTATACTTATTAAAAAAAGTCTCAGTAAAATAGTAAATATTCTCAAAAAAATTTTTAGTACCCAAATAAAATTTACTGGGAGATTTTCAAAAAAGTAATATGTAAACAAAATAATTTCAAATAATAAAATTACAAGTGATTCATGAATGAATTTATGGAATAAAAATTTATACTTTCATCATTTTGAAATTATTTTTTCTATCCTCCACTTTTTTTTGAAATTCCCCCAAATTTATTTGCATGTATAATCACTAAAATTATATATCAAAATTTACTTGCATAGACACACCCAAAGATATAGTCACTTATGAGTGATTATTTGGTAGTTTTTGAACATTACTCCGCACTATTTATCACTTGACAAGTCTTAAGTTGTATCCTAAAATATCAATAAAAAGTATTAAGTCCACTCTTTCAACCAATGAATATCAACTTAGGCACAATATGAATTTGTCACAAAATCACCAAATAATATAGTGATGTGACATTGCCACAAGTTTGAGAAAAAGACAATTAACTCTAGAAGTTTGACATAATTATATTAAACTTTCTTCTAGTAAGGTTAAAGTGATTAACACTAATACATATGGAGAATAGATATTGAAATAAATAAAATTAAATAGACATTTTATTATAAAAGAGATGAAAAAATATAAATGTTATATAAATTTAAAACTTTGAGAAAGTCTGATATAATTATATCAAAAGTGTGGAATTAACTTTATTTTTCTTCAAATATCAAGAAAAATAAGTGTAATTTATCCTAAAATAAAATAAAAACAGATTAATTTTGAAAGTGGGATTGATAATGGTAAAACCAAAGAGCAGTGAAACAACAATTAATCTTATCTCTCGTCAGAAATGGTGGCAGTGGCCAACACCCTCTAGTTCAGATGATAGATGGAAGAAAAACCCAACCCTTTCACAAGATAGTGGTTAATATATTAGTAGTTAAATTAAATTACAATGCAGATTAAATTACAATGCAAATCAATATCTCTCCACCATACATACCTGAAACCTTACTCATCTTGACACCTAAGTGTCCATAACCATTTGAACAACTGTTCGAGATCAAGAATGAGTTATGTTATAAAAATAGAAAATATATATATAAAAAAAATTATACATAATGACTTGGTAGTATGATAGACCTATCAAAGAACCCATCAAATTAACTATATTACTTGCATAAATATCTTGTCTCTTTTAAGTAATAGATTTAAATGTAAAATACAATCATCCTTTACAATCATATTCATAAATATTGCAAGACAACAAACACTTCATTTCAAAAGCAAAATAACAAACAAGAGTAGAATAGGATCCATCCAATATCTTGAGGGACATTTCTTATTCAAACATACAAAAAAAAAAAAAAAAAAAAAAAAAAAAAAAAAACAAACAAACAAACAAACAAACAAACAAAAATATAAAACGCTTGACAACAAAGTAGCAACAAAGCTTAGTTATTTATATCTTGTTCACTTAATTATTTATTTGATCTCTCTTGATTCATTTGTTAAGATCAAGCCCAGTTTTCTCTAGCTTCATGGAGGAAATTTGGTCCAGTCTCTCTTCCATCTCATGGCTAAAATTGTTCTTCCAATCTCCAACAACCCCAAGCCTGAAAAATGAGTTCGTTGGCAACCCTACTGCGGTAGAACCATTTTTGTTCACTTCCAAATTCTTAAGCCTGTCCAAGCTACACCTCCACAACACCTTCTCAACCTCTTCCTCATTCACAAATGGCCTTCTGAGAAATGAAGCCAGTCTTTTCACTAGTCCTTTTGGATCTCTCTTTATTTCTTCATATCTTAAAAACAGTATCTTGTCAGACTTCTTTAAGCTCGCTTCCCAATACTCCAACACATGATCGAAGAAGGGTCCAAATGGGTAAAGCCCATCGCAGAAGCTCTCAAATGCTTTGTCAAAAGGGTATGGACCTTGCTCGGGTGTCCTAACAGAGTTAAAGAAATGCCACATCGAAACCATGGTGTCTTTAGGGTTTCGGGTTATGTACACAATCTCGCACTCGGAGTTTTTGATTGATTCTGGTAAGGCACTGTAAGGAAAGTGAGTATGAAATAGCCTTGGAGATGGCATACCTGCAAAGGCGTGTCAGAAATTTTGTTCATCATTATGTCATATTTTTAATTTTACATGACTCGACAAAATAATATTTTGTAGATAAACCATAATATAATTTATTTGCAATATTAACATTGATGGTATTTACCTGACAAATCTGGAGTAGGGTTTGTCATGTAAACCCCGTTTTCAATGGTTTGCACACAAGAGGAAGGAGTGTTCTTGACAAGAGGGTCATCTTCTTCTTCTTCTTCCTCATCGAATTTGACATCTACATTTTTTCGACCATGGATGATCGAAAAGCAAAGGGCTTTGAGCCATGTTGTGCCTGTTTTAATGGAGGAAGCTAAGAATATATCGTCGTTGCGTGATTCAAAATGTGCTAGGATGTCTCTTGCAGCTTCTAGGTGAGGGTTTGTGTACCAGAAACCTTGGCTTTGGAAGATATCTGAGAAATCCCAGAAGTTTTTCTTGGGATATTGATCAAGTAATAATGGCTTTGGTGAATTAGAAGAAGGGTGTTCAATAGAGGTCTTGGTTTCCATTGCAATTAAGACCTAGATTTCACAACACTTCAAGAAGAGATGTATTTTGTGGGTGGATGTTGAGCGATGCACTGTGAAATCGATATATATACAATAATTAGGCCAAAAAGTATCATTTGAAGTTACGGAATACATATTGAATGTAATGATTTTTAATTGGACGCTGTCATAAATTAATAGGAACAATATTTATTTACTTAAGGGTTGTTTGAGATATTTTAAATAAGTGTATTTTTTGACTTTTTATGAAATATGGATTGAGTTTGAAGTGATATAGTAGAAAAGTAATATAATTAAAAAAAAAAAGTAATTTAAATAAGAGAGTGACTTTTTGATTTTTTAAGAAATGTCAAATCTAACCTTAATTTATTAATGACTTTTTTATTAACCGAAATCTCGATAAAGTCACTCGGCGCTGAAAACGACAATAATACAAACCTAATTCATCTAGCAATGATTGATATCTGTTTAAAATTTTAATTGTATACTTATTTAACATATATATTAACAATCAGTTACTTATTAATTACGCGCATTGCAAGTCTTTATCTCATGTGACTTTAGCCGCATGATGTCTTTATCTTATGTGACTTTAGCCGAATTCATGCGTGACAAGGTGATATAGACCTCCTCAACCATTCATAACAAATAAAAAAATATACATGATAAGAATACAAAAACGGGACAACGATTAGATGATAACATAAATAAAATTTATATATAAAAACTTTACATAATGAGGTCTCACTTATATGCAGTACAAGTCAGATGTCCATAAGGTGTATTTGTTTAGATGGATTAGATAAGTCGGATTGAAATTTATCGGACTGTTAATCTTAGCATATATTGTCTCTGGATTATTTGGTTGAACTAAATTTGTATCCTATATTTGTTTAGTAATAGGATTAGATGTCAAAAAATGACAATTTAGTTGGATAGGATATGAATCCTATGTTTGTTTGGGATATTATAGAGAACGATAAATATTCAAATGACTATTTTACCATTTTTAATTATTTAGTAAGAAATAGCAACATTAAACATATCTTTAATATTTTAATTATTTTTAGCTAGATTAAAAAAAAATTTACTTTATTTTATTTTTTAAAATTTAAGTAAATAAAATATCAATAAAAATGTGTGCTATTTTTTAATTAAAATTTTAAATAAATTTATTTTAAAAAATATTAATAATTAAATAATGAAATTAAATAAAACATCTATTAAAATTTAAATAATGAAATTAAATAAAATATAAACAAAATTTTAAAATAAAACATCAATAAAATATATATAAAAAATAATTTAAAAAAATTAAATAAATAAAACATCAATAAAAATTATATAAAATTATTTTATTTTTAAATTGAGACATTTAAATTTTATTGAATTTTACTAAATATAATACGTAATTAAATTGTAGATGGTCAAAATAGTCATTTCACTACCTAATCTCATATTCCCCCTTATCCCCCCATTTGTGTTCCACCCCCGCATCGGACACAATAGTTTGGTACAAAAATTTTGAACCAAATAACAAACTATTAATCTGGATGGACTATTAGTCTAATTCCCTAGCTCAATCATTCAAAACAAACACCACCATAGTGTGAAAATGTCAATATTACATCGTCAAAATGTCTATTAATATGGTTCATAATTGTGAAAATATTACTATCACATTATTTTCATAATAAATTTTAAATAAAAATTATGTACAAAAAATTAGCTCAAGGATCAAACACTTCCTCTCTATCAAAAATTATCATACAAGTTTAAAACATTACATGGTTGTACCCTTACCAATTATATTTTATAATTTATCAATATAGAGGACTAATGGTTATTTAAATCCTTCAATGCATAAGATTTTCGTAGTGATACTTATAAAATAATTGTTCAAAAACACATTTAGTAAATAGTTTTATTTACGGGTTTCCCTTTATAAGCAAATATGGTTCATGTAACAAATTATATATTTTTAAAAATTAATATGATTTTCAAAACATAATTTACATAAAACAGATTATGATAACCCAAAATATAAAACAACTCACCTTAAACTTTTTATTTACTCTCACTTCTAACTTCGGCTCACTCTCTCATGTGTCTCTCGTTTGTTATTCTTGTGATTTCACTACCATGCAGCTTACCTATTTATAAGTAAGAAATCCTTATTATGTAACGCTATGCTGCAATATGCAACATTGTGCAGCCATATGGCTTCACATGGCTTACAACACTACACTGCACTATGCAACACTGTGCAGCCATGTGGTAACATGGCTTACCATGACATCCACGAGTTATTCTAGAAACAAAGGAAATATGTTTTTGTAATGACTCATAATTTTTTGTTTTTTTTAAATAGTCAGTGCATAATTTAATTAAATAAATTTTTGAATTTGATTGCTGTGTAAATTTTGTATGAAAATAGTTTGGTTTTGTATTTTTTAAAAATAGTTTCCGATCTCAGAAATTTATGAAATTTTTATGTGTTGTTCCCATATGAGTCTAGCATGTTGAATAAAAATTTCAGAATTAAATGATTAGTATTTATTTTATGAAAATTTACGGACTGATTGGTGTTCAGTTTAATTTATAACAGAATTTTATTATTTAATTTTTAATGTTTAGACCATGATTTGAGATAAATTAGTTGGGTCTATTTTAGTATATAATTAGACCATGTTTGACTTATGGATGAGACCCATGATTTAGATTCAATTTAATTTGAATTTGTTTATGATTCATGTTTAATTATTTGGTCCTTTTTAATTATGTGATTGGTAATAACCACTTTGGGAGTTGTTATTATTTATTATATAGGACTATAATAAATATTTGATAGTTGATTTATGGTGTGTACCATTTGGTGAAAAATTATATATTTTTATAGTGAATAAAATGAGTATATATTTTGTGGTGAGCAAAATATTATATTTTGTGGTGTACAAAAATATCATATTTTTTGGTAAGAAAAATTATGCCATTTTATAATTTACATTATAAAATTTAAAAATATTATCACAAAAATTATAATATTTTTGGGAAATCATTCTTTTTTGGGGGGGGAAAGCCACCGAACCCACATGGGGTTGTCTCCCCCATGCTTTTGCCTTCCCCTCCTTTTTGCTTTTCATTTTGCTAAACTCTCTCTCCCTCTCAACGTCTCTCTCTCTCTCTCTCTCTCTCTCTCTCTCTCTCAGTGTGTGTGTCTCTCTCTCTTTTAGGGATGGCAATTTGAAACCGGCTCGACGAGGACCCGACCCTCCGACCCAATTTAGAGTGGTTTTTCCCCGAAAAATATCCCCAACGGGCCGGGGATGGTACTCAAAAATAAATCCCCGATGAATTTCGGGCCGGGGACGGTGATATATTTTTCACCCCCGGCCCCGGCCCGTATCCAGCCCCGACCCCGCCCCCGGTAGTCCCCCGAATTAAAGTTACAACATATACCCCTTAATATATATTATATCATTATATGTTCTGTTCTATCGCACTCTCTCTCACACTCTCTCTTCCCTCTACTCTCTCACTCTCGTACCTCTCCTCTCATCTCTCTCACTCTCGCTGCGATTTGCAACCCTCTCGACCGCCGAGAGTCTCGCACCTCTCCTCTCCACCTCCTCAGCGCAGAGTCGCTGTCCACCTCTCGACCGCTGCTTCACCTCCGCCGTTCGCTTCAGAGATCTCAGATCGCTGCCCTGCCCTCAGTCGCTGTCCGCCGTTCGCTCCAAATATCTCAGATCAGCCGATCTCCATCGCCATTCGCTCCAGGGACCTCTTTCTCTCTCTCTCTGTATACATGTATGGGTGTCTGTGTGTATGTATAATGTGTGTGTGTGTGTGTGTGTGTCTTTGTGTAATGTATACATGTAAGTATGTGTGTGTGTGTCTCTCTCTTTGTGTATGATTTTTTGAGGATGTTGAAAGTTGTTGTTGATGGTGTTGAATGTTGAAACAGAGTTGGATCGAGAAATTTTCGGGGTTGGGGAAACTCGATCCCCGTTGGGGACGGGGATGGGGACCGTGATAGGTTCCCCGTCGGGGAATGGGGTCGGGGACGGGGAAGTTTTGGCCATCGAGGATCGGGGACGGAAAGGGCGATCCCCGGCCCCGCCCCACCCTGCCCCGTTGCCATTTCTAATAAATATTTGATAGTTGATTTATGGTGTGTACCATTTGGTGAAAAATTATATATTTTTGTAGTGAATAAAATGAGTATATATTTTATGGTGAGCAAAATATTATATTTTGTGGTGTACAAAAATATCATATTTTTTGGTTAGAAAAATTATGCCATTTTATAATTTATATTATAAAATTTAAAAATATTATCACAAAAATTATAATATTTTTCAGAAATCATTTTTTTTTTTTTTTGGGAAAGCCATCGAACCCACATGGGGTTGTCTCCCCCATGCTTTTGCCTTCCCCTCCTTTTTGCTTTTCATTTTGCTGAACTCTCTCTCCCTCTCAACGTCTCTCTCTCTCTCTCTCTCTCTCTCTCTCTCTCTCTCTCTCTTTCCATGTTCACCATTTTTGCTCAAGCTTCAAGCTTGAAATGGGACTCTTTAGAGTGAGATTTTGTAAAAGTGTTGTAAATGAAAGTTGAAGAGCTCATCATGATCTTCGCAATGGTAGTCTCGGATTCATGATCGGGCAAGATTTACCTTCCAGATCTACTTTTCTTCATTATTTGAGGAAGGGACTTTCTTCATATTTTTACATTAAAGCTATGTTAAGGCTACTTTGAGAAAATATATCTTATAAGAGGTATTGTATATACTTATATTTTCAGATTTTTGTTTGGTAATTTTTGAAAAAAAAATTACGTTGAAATGTTAAAAATATTGGTATTTTGATATTGATTTTGGAAAAATCATTTTGTGTTGTTAATTTTGTACAAGAAATCCGAAAATAGAATGTAATAGTTGTATGGATTATATCTACATCATATTATGGTTAGATAATTTATTTTGAGAAATTAATATTGAAATATTTATCTCATTCTTGAGTTTTGGAATTTATTTTTGAGAAAAATAAATTGATATTGAGGAATATTGTGTAAATTGTTAAGTAGAGATTTTTCCTACACTTCTTTATGCACTTTTGCTTGATTATATAGAGTTTAGAGTTGTATATAATTTAATTAGAATTTTTGAAAAAATTGTGTTTTATTTGCTTAAAAGAGAAATTTTGAGAAAAATAAAAAGTTGATGCCCAAATTGCGAAAGTGTAAACTTGGAATATGTTTGTAAGGTTAAGAAAAAAGTTATGTTTTAAATTTGAACAAAAGCGGATTTCGATTCGATTGGTTTTGAAATTTTTACCTGTTTGTGGCCAAAAGAGCATTTTTAAAGAAAACAAAAGAATTACGTTTAACTTTTGGGCTTTCGATCAAAATAGGATGTCATAATTGAATAATGCTTGGAGAATGAGTTTGAAAAGAAAATGATATTTTCTTGGGCATTAACGGTATTATTTTTACCTAATGTATTTGTTGGAATAAAACCGACACGGTTAGAAATGGACCTTGAGAGGTTACCGGACGTGATTGTGATATGAAAACTAGTGTAGTTGTTCATATTTGATAAAATGTGGAGTATGATTTGTTTCTAAATGTTGGGAATCATGGGAGATTCCAAGTTATAGTTATATGTTGGATTGTATGTTCATGTTGTTATCTTTTAATTAATATGTTAGAGATAACTATTTTGGCTATCGGTGAAAATTTACCATGTTGCATTTAAATGAGGCATTTCTTGGAAGGATGAGAAATGATGAAACTTTGGAAGTTTGATATATAATATGTTATAAATTTGTTTTGAAATGATTAAATTGGGAATGTTGATTAACATGTGGAGACTATATGAATATGGATATAGTTGTATTATCTCTTGAAATTGTATTAGAAATTATATTGAAATGAGAAATGAGAATTTTGATCAAAATGGTAATATTTAATAAGTAAAGATTTTCTACACTCTAGTATGGCTTTTAACTTAGTTATTTGTTATTGTGTATAGATGATAAGATTTGATTGTGGTTTGGACAAATTTAAGATTTGGGTGTAAAATGAAAAGAGGAGTTTTTGATGTATAAGAGATAAATGAGTATGAGGTTTGAATATAAGATCTTGATGTACCAAAATAGTTGATTTTGGGTATTTGGGTCAATATTGGAAAAATGGGGATTTTGCCCTAATTTGATAAAATGATTATTTTGTATAAATAATTGGAATTAACATTGAATATGTTAAATTGGATGGTTATTGATATAGATGATGATATTGGATATGTATTATCTCACCTATGGAAGTTTTGAATAAACTATTAAATCCGATATTGAATATATCTTGGAAATAATTGCATTGGACAATTAGTGGAGGTTAGCTATGATTGTTGTAGAGATTACATGAGGATTATGCGATTTAATGCTAATCCATTGTTGATGTCATTGAATATGACCATGTTGTAAATACATTGTATATATATGTTTATTCGGAGAAGAAAGGGGATGTACTTCATAATTGATGAGGTTATAAATACATTATACATGTATATTTATTGGGAGGAGAAGGGGATGTACTCCATATATGATTATGTTTATAAATACATTGCATATGTATATTTATTTGGGAGGAGAAAGGGGATGGACTCCATTTAATGCAAATTGGCCGGAGTGTCCTGGGTGAAAGACCCGAAAATCTATATATAAATGGGTGCCGGTTCCTTCGGACAAAATATCCGTAAAATGGCAAAGTTTGAAGTGTTTATATGTGTTGTGCATAATTGGAAAACCATTGAGTTGTAGTCTCATTTTGGTTGTTGAAAGATAATGAATTTAACTCATGAATTGAGTAGCATATATAAACTGGATATGAATTAAAGGAAAATGGAATAAGATTGGTCTTAGTAGCATATGAATATGCAGGCCTTGGATATAAGAGATTATGTAATAAAATCATATGGTTTTGACATGACATGATTTCATGCATATGTATAAGTATCTTTGTCTCCGCATATCTTTTAATGTTTTAATATGAGATTGTTCGGTGTTCTTTGCTCACCCCCTGCCTGTACATGTGTACAGGGAATGCTTTTCAGATTTGAAGATCAAACAATGGGTTTTACCATTTCATAAGTGTAATGCAGTGATGGATTGTACTACTTCACTTGTTGTTTGGCTGAGTGCTAGGCAATAGCATGGATGGACTTTCGGGAAGCAAGAGCTTCTTAATTATGTTTTGTTGTGTGTATGTTGGTATTTGTAAAACCAAGGTCTTAAGATATAACGACTGAGACTCAATTTGTGTAACCAAGCAATGACTTGAAAAGATGTAAGCCTATATGGCATTTAACTAGTTGCTAAACAGTAGACTTTGATGTATGAAAATATGTTATTTCACATATTTATTTCGTATATAAGTTATCTTTATTGTATTATTTTGGGGGTGTAACAACTTGGTATCAGAGCACACCGGGTTTGAATACCTTGGCTCGTTGTAGACAACTCATTTTTTACCGTCCTCAAGACTTGGTTGTGGTTGCAGGTACATCTAGCCACAAGTTTAATTGCTCGTCGAGTACTCGACTTTCGCAGCGGAACGTCACAGGTTTGAGCTTTCCAAACCCTGTATCCTTTCTGCCCTATTCTTGGACCATATGTTGGTCCTTTCAGTATGCTTCTCATGATGCACTATCGGCCACCCTCTGCCACTGCTGGCCATGCATTTTTCCCTGTCTGCCATTGATGATGCTGTAGGCCATCAATAAAGCAAACTTTAAGCCACCTTGATAGCCGTGAGAACATGTTGTCTCAGCAGATTTCACTCCAGATCTTTTGAGCCTGCTGGTTTTCACTCATATGGAGGGATGAAGCCTTTTTCAAGCTTGTTTAACAAGCTTTGCTTTGCATGTCTCTATATAAGAAGAGGCTCCTCCTCCCTTACAGAGGTTTAGCATTTTTGGAGAAGATATATCTCTTTGTATTTCTCACACTCTCTCTCTCTATATTGTACTGAATAGTGTCCTAAAGTGTGTTTTCTCTCGCTTTGCACAACAACACATAGTGATATACCACCATCTTTGAGCTGCGGTCCTTGAGAGTGTTGTTTGAGCTCTGAAAGTTGGTTTTTGGCCTTAGAGGTTGCTAGTTTTGAAGTTGTGCTTCAAGGGTGAGTGAATTCCCCTTTTAAGCTTTTGTTTGTATACCATATTGGCCATCCTTGCATATTGTTTTAGGCTTTGCTTTCAACTGAAAAAAGTTCTGTTTTTAAGTACTTTTGATGGTTGTTTAAGGCCTCTTTGGTGTTAAGGGTGTTCTACCCTCTTGTGTGCCTTGTTTGGCCTTGTTTTGAACCATGTCTTAAGGCCTTTGAGTTAGTCTTTATTTGGCCTTTTAGCCACTGAAATCTAGTGGATTTTCAGTGGTAGACATGTGGTTTTGAGGCCTTAAATCAGAGGGGGTGATCCCCTCTCTTTTTGTTTTTGTTTGCTTATATTATTAGCCTATCAAATGAGCATGTATCTCTTTACTCTTGAGGCATGTTGTGAGCTTGTTTTTGTGAGTTTTTAGTTCTGCCATAACTCTGTTTTGGGCTGGTTTGGTTGTCTCTTGAGTGGCTCATACACTTGTAGTGCAAATCTTGCTTACTAGCCTTGTATGCATGTTGTTTTGGTTCAATATTCTAGCATATTTTGGCTATGCTCCAGTATGATTTTATTCATATTTTGGGTTGTTTTAGGACTATTTTGGGCTACCATGGTCATATGACTCATGTTTTGTATAGCCACAGTGCAATAGCTTTGACTAACTTTGAGTTTTGAGGCATGTTGCATGCTTGACTTGAAGTATTTGCATGTTTTGGCATCATTTGGAATGATATTTCAGAGATATTGTGTTGTTGTACTTACATATTTTTCACTCTTTAAGTGCTCTTGAGAGATGAGCATTATGCCTTATTTGTGAGCCATTGCTTGAGCCTCATTTTCTTGCCGTTCAAGCCATCATCTCAATCCATTTTTGCTACTATTTTGGCCTGTATAGGGTCTGTTTGGGGTTGGTTTGGCCATTTGAGCATTGTCTTGCATGCCCCTAGTGTAATACACTTCACTAGCTTTGATGCTTTGAGTCTTTCAACATGCATTGCATGGGTTGTTTGCATGATTCCAAGTCATTTTGCATGCCATTTCAGTGCTGGAACATATGCCATTATACTCCATGTTTCACTCTTTCCATGCCTTTGGAGAGTTGTGTTTTGTGCCTTAAGCTTGGGCTAATATGCATGCATGTTTGTATAGTCCTTTGAGCTTCTATCTTAGCATGTTTGGCCACTGTTTTGGGCATGATTGAGGTCTGTCCATATTCGGTTTAAGTCCATATAGCATGTTGTTTGCATGTTGTTGCATTGCATTGTGTTAGCATATTGTTTGCATGTTGTTACATTGCATTGTTGTTTGCATGCTTATGTTGCATTGCATTGTGTTCAACCCGGTGTTGTGTTTGAACACAAGGTAGATTAGCTCATTTCATACTTGAAGTAATGAAATGAGCCAATCTTCCTTTGGTCTCCATTTCCTTTGATTTCTCATGATAAGGAGGTGGTCTTGGTGTCTTGTTCGTCATGCATTCATTGAATTTGTACATGTTGGATCTTTGGCCATTATGCATCGAGATGCGTGATTGATGGTCTTGGATTCGATTATGCCTCTCCCTTGATGTTTTGAGGTGATATGGAATGGCATAGTGCGTACATATCCTTGGGAGACCCTTCCCTTTCTCTATTTTGTGCTCTGCTGCAGCTTGGTGTCACAGCACACCAGTCGCCGGCACCCTCTTGTTGTTGGCCGGCAGCTGTTCATTTGTGGCCGGCAGTGTGCATTCTTGGCCGGCAGGGGGTCGGCAGAAGCTTCTCATGGCAGCGAAATGGTGCACTTCTCTCAGCCTTTGTTTTGGTGAGATCCAGCAGCTAATTCTCAAGGACACCCTACAGACAGAGCCTCTAAAGAGTATTTGAAGAGCTTTTCGGGACGGGAATCAAGAGCATGTATCCTTCCTTGTTCAAGGCAGTGCTGAGGCAGCCTGATTTAATGCTTTACTTGTTAATTAGCATTTGGTGTTGTAACTTAATTAATTTGTTTGATTAGTTAAAGTTTTGTAATAATTAGTTGTAGCTAGTTATTTATTTTGGTTGTGTAATGATTAGTCTAATTAGATTATTAGATTAGTTGTGTAGCTTAGTGTAGCTTTTATTCGGACCCTCCATCGAGAGGGCGAATTTTGTAATAAGTGAGTGTGCGTGCGTGTGTGAATGTCTTCCAACCCCACGTCTTTTTCCCTTTTACTTACTCGCTTTTGATGGTTAGTTTTAAGGCATGTTTCAATTAGCATACTTATGCTTGCATGTTTGCATTCATTCATCTGTATTGCATGCACCAGACTCGGCGTATCATACTAACTGTATTGTATTTCAACTCCTACTTGAATATATGTATCAATTGCTGCATTTCACATGCCATCTTAGAATATCCGAGCCTATTTCTAGTTGCATTTTGCATGTGTTGCATTAGTCATCTTAACATAAACTACGATCATGCATGATTTCTAACTAGTTATTGTTTTGGCTCGGAGTACACTGTAAGTGTTTATGCTTTAGCATCTTGCATGAGTGTGAGTGTTGCCATGCCAGTATGCTTGCCATGAGGCTATTTGCTTAAATGATATAACTACCTGAATGCCTGTGGGTGAAGGTTGGATTACTTGAATTGGAACAATTCATCAAAATACGAGTTTTAAGCCCACTTGAGAGTGGCAAAATCATGTTTTTTAAGCCCACTTGAGGGTGGCAAATCCACGTCTTAGCCTACTTGCAAGTAGCACCTTCAAACCATTTTCAAACAAACAAACACAAGATGTTTTGTTCCAACTTAGGTGATCTAGTTTATACTTATGTGTTGTGCGCATCACATAGTAATTTTAGGCTAATAACCGGAATAAGAACGCATATGTTTTCAAAAACAAGATATCATGTTAGTAAAGGCCAATCTTCGATCGAGCGAGCGGGGGTGCTCATTGCATGACCTTTCCTTCTTGTACCCAAGTTCCCGAGCCGAGGCAACTTTGGTGATGACGGACACGTGGCCTTAGGCACAAGTCAGGGTTTCCAAAATTTCCCAAAATAAAATATTTAGGTGGCGACTCTATATCTGGCAAAGCAGTCCATGTTTGGCACTTTTTTATAAAATCAATTTTCCAAAACGATTTGTCGGATTTGGACTCTTTGGTGATTTATCGGTCTTGAATTGCACTTTGGGAGATTAGATTCAAAATCGTGACATTGAGTCCGAACTATAGTAGTCCAATGAATAAAACGGATTTCGCGCCATTTCCCACGCGGAGCCGGGACATTCGGGCACGTCTACAGTTTCTGGCGACTCTGTTGGGAGTTTGGAGAACTTGACTCGAACTCATGATATTTTGTTTTGATTACACTTATGTGCCTCTTTGCATTGCATTTGCATTGGTGCGCCTAGGACACTATGTTTTCCGTATGCTATTCCTGAATGGTTTTCCGAAGGCCCACTTTGAGAAGCATGCCACAAGGCTGACCGGTTGCGGGCTCTGCCACATGGGAACACAAACCTCAGTTTTTACCGAGGCACCCTTTTTGACCATTCGACCTAGTGCATATCGGAATCCGTAGTGACTATTCCAAAATAGGACAGGTCGCTTACCTGATTATAGGTTGTTTGAAACCGTGGCGTGCATAGTAAAATCCTAGCTCCTGACAATAGGACAGGGAAGCCCTACCCCTCCATAGGGGTGTTTTGGCTCTCACTTGCTTGTTATGTGCTTTTAGAGTGCATTTCTACAGGGATGCATGTATCAGTTTACAAGTCTGGGTATCAAGCCTGCGGGTATCAATATTTGGGGAATCAGTTTTACCTGAGGGTATCAGTTCACATACAGAATTTGGGACAGAATTCAGTAAAGAGTACAGTTATTCAGCTATGCTTATATCTTTTTTGGTGAAATCGGGCTGAGATGCTGCCTATTTTCTCTTTTGTAAGGTGGTCTTGGAACCGTAGCTTCAGAAGGCTCCAATATCCCCCCAGTACACCGGACTTATGTTGATAGACTTTGTCAGGTCAGAGATTCAATTCAAGGGAAACCAGTGTTTCCTTCGCCAGTGGTAAGGCAAAGAAAGGCCAGTCAGGCACAGATCACCAGTTCAACAGTCCTCAGATCAACGGTCATTATCCATCTCACCTGTGCGCAGTTGGGTTGAGATATCTGCTTTTACCTCAGGGAGATATACCGGTTGTTCAGTTAGATCAACACAATATGGCATCTATAGAGGATATGATGCGTCAGCTCCAGGAGAGTATGCAAGCCATGTAGCAGGATGCTGCCCGCCAAGCAAAGTTTGCCGCACGTCAGGCCGAGGTTATGGCCCAACAGGCAAAAATGATTGCTAGACTTCAGCAACAGCAACAACCACAGCAACCGGAGCATCTACTTCGCACCCACCTCCTCCCCCGCCTAGAGTTCCAATACTCGGGGAGACTGCAAATGTCCAGGAAAATACGGACATTCCAACGGGGCCAGCTCTGCCCCCAATCCAACCCCAGCTATCCAAAGCGCCCACCAATCTAGTGGATTCACCGTTTGAGTTCGAGGTGGATCCAACAGCGCTAAAAGTGAGCAAGCTAGAAAAGCTTTTCAAGAAGGCTCAAGGCGTAAAATCCATTCCGGACATAGAGGATGGATACACCGATTTGGCCGTGACTCTGCCAAACCGGTTCAAGATGCCACATATCGACCGTTTCGATGGTTCTGGAGACCCAATGGTGCACCTCTACATGTTTTTTGATATCTTGAGGCCAATGGGCTTGACCACAGCCCAGAAGCTATCAGTATTCGGCCGAACCATGTCTGGGATAGCTGCAATCTGGTATGCGAAATTAGTGAACTCCGTGAAACAGAACTGGGAAGAGATGGCTGAGGCCTTCATTGCTCAATACTCCTACAACACACAGATTGAGGTCACAACTCGTGATCTTGAAGTCACCCGCCAAGAGCCAAAGGAGGGTTTTCAAAGTTTGTGACGAGATGGAGAGCAAAGGCCTCGATGGTGACTATAAGGCCTTCCGACAAAGATCAAATAAGGATGGTTGTGCGCAACCTCTAACCCAGGCTAATGCAAAAAATGATAGTCTTACCCCTCCCTACCTTTGCTGACTTGCACGAGCTTGAGGTACAGATCGAGGATGCCATGAAGCAGGGCCTTATTGACCAGGAGAAGGAGCAGCCAAGGAGGGTGTTTTCTCACAATTCGAATACGACCACCAGTGATGATGCAACTGCAAGATCTTCTGAAGTGGGCACGGTCACCGCCACCACATCAAAAATAGCCACCCCATTCACCGGTGCGTTCGGAAGTAGCTCATAGACGACCAAATATCCACCCCAAATCAAGAGGGTTTTTACCCCACTTTATATGCCTTTGTCAAAGGTTCTAGGGGTCTTACTCAGGAAAGGACATCTAAAACCGTTGGAACAACGGCCTCTACCCGATCCTATCCCTTCAAAGCATGACTCGACTAAGTATTGTGCCTATCATCAACAAACCGGTCATGACACTGATAGTTGCTTTCGTCTTCGCCATGATGTACAAGATCTGTTTGACAACAAGGTCATCGAGGCACCAGCTCAGCAAAGTCTATCGTCACTAGATCAGTGAACTTGGGGGATAATGTGATGTGATCAGGGGATGAACCACCTACGGGCGGCACTCAGTTTACTCCATATGTAGTGTTTGGCATGCACTGTTTTGAACATTTGCGAATGCTAGTTTTTGTACTTTCTGACTTGGGTATTGGGTCAGTTTTGTTGTGTTGTATAGAGTCAGTCTTTTTGCATTGAGTCAGTCGGGTCTGTCTTGTTGTATCGAGTCAGTCCTATTTTGTTAGAGTCGGGTGATTTCGGGGGTGTTACCTCGGACATCACTTGCTTGTTTTGTGTTTGTCTTTTTGCTTTCTTTTGAGTCTGTTTCTGCCTTGGAGCCAGTTGTGCCAACAGATTTGAATAAAACGGCAGTAATCTTCACACTCTTGTGTTTGTTTCTGCCTTGAGCCAGTTGTGCTAGAAGATTTGAATGAAACGACAGTGCATTTCACCAGCTCTTTTGTGCCTTGAAATTATTGCATTGACCTAGGTTTTTCAAAACTTTTTGAACAATGTGTTAAAAACAAAGAGGAAGGAATTCCTTTGGATTTGCAAAATTTGATCAATTGAGAGAAAGAGAGGCATGCTAAGCCCTTAATGAATGAGATCATGCTTGTTAGTGTGAGTACTGAGAAGGATCCTAGCTTGATCTAGATTGGTTCTGCATTGTCTTCAGTGCAAGCGACTAGTCACTTTCGTAAAAAGATTTCAAAAAATGTTTTGCGCGGTCCTGCGAAGACTTGTGTGGAATCGCTCTTGAGATTGTGCAGCTTAGGATCGCTCTTAACCTTGAGACTCGACCTCCTTTGCTTTCACACCTTGAACTTGGATTCAGAATGTTCAACGGTCAACCACAATGTGAGGCCTGTGTGGCCAGATTTGAAGCAGCCCATGAACTAGGGTCAGACATTGTCAAAAGAAAGCTTGCAAAGTTGGATAAGAAACAGCCCTTGAACTGGGGGCAAAGAATGTCAGATGTGCTCGAAGAGTCAAAAAATTAGGACATTGCTCAAACCAATGAAGACTGGCAAGAATGCCAAATCCTAGAAGGGAGGAAAGAAGAAAGTATTGCTGAGGGACAATCAAGCTCCTATCCACAACACTAGGGGCAAATTCAACCCCCATTGGATAGACTTCTATATCATCAGCGAACAACGGCCATTCTCCTAGATTCAAATGGCTTCGAGATCCTAAAACCATTTGACATAGACAAGCTACACTTTTACCCTTGAGAGGCTCGCTGGGCCGAAAACTCGGAAGGGCAACCCAGGCAAAAGTTAGAGCAAGAAAAAGAAGAAAAAGAACAAAAAAGAAAAAATGCAAAGAATGAAAAAAGAAAAGAAGAAAAATGAAGAAAATGAAAAGAAAATATGAAAAAAAAAAGAAGAAAAGAAACAAAGAAAATAAGAAATGAAAAGAAAAGAAGAACATAGCTCGCAAGGTTGAAGACCCAGAAAGGGCGGCCTTGGCAAAAGTTAGAGCGCAAAAGGAGAGGTTAATACCCGAGTGTACCTTAACCTGGAACTACGTCAGGCTTGATTTCCATGTTTAGAATACGTAGGCAACTTCATTCTGAAGTCCAGCCATAAACACTTCCAAATTGATTGTGTCCATGTAATGGTTCTCATCATCTTTTTCTCTGTATCCGAGAGTTTGGTTGTGATCGTCATTTTGAGGACTAATTACAGTACACTATGGTGCTATTCAGACAAGGGGTAACTTTCCGTTGTCGTGGAGTGCCATTTAGACAAGGGGCAATTTTCCATTGTTTTGGATCTGAGGTTGTGCATCTCAAGAGTAAATTCTGTGTTGGTCGAGCAGTGGCCGTTTATAAAAACAAGTTTTGAGAATTTTTACTAAAGTTGACTAATTTTCTCGAAAATTTGCTCCATTTTTTCCAAAAAACTGGACTATATCTTCGACCCAAAAAGAAAAATTTTCAGTGCTCATAACCTAGCTTGCAGGATTTTAAATCAGAAAATTGAACAAGCATGTTAATCTAACTCTCATGTTGGTCAAAATTGTTTTAGTAGAAAGCCAAAACAAAAAATGGTCAAAATGATGAACTAGGAGTATAGTTGAGTCAGGTGTTCTGTCTTTTCCCCATTGTCAACATACTTGCCGAAAAAGGACATTCTATCTGCCGAAAAATGGCACGACCGAAGTTAATAGCAAGGGGCAGAAAGCTCTCACATCCTCCGAGCAACGAGGTATCAAGCCAAGTGCAAATCACGAACTGGAATGGATCAGGATATTCCACTCCCTCATCTGGACACAATTGATCACGTCTAAATTCCCCAGCAGAGCATCGTTAACCAATGTCAACTGCAGATTTGCTACACACCCAGTTGTAGCGCAACCCCTCTGTGGGAAAGCTCACTGTTGTGAGCAGAAGAAGAAGAATCTAGCAGAATGCTAGGGGCAAGAACCTGCAACTTCTTGTTTATCCATCAACCACCCAGGGGAGGGATAAAAAAATGAGAGATTGAAAAATAGAGAGATGTGCGTTGAGAGAAAAGTGAGAAAAGGGCTTTTCAGAAAAAGATGAGACTGAGTGTCAGAGTGATGTGAGAATCACAAATAAGAAAATGGTGGGAAACAATACCCGGAGAAACAGGCTCCCTGTGCACATTTGAGTCTTGTGTTTTGTTGTGATTTGTCTGTCTCGATTTTTGTTTTGAGTCGTTTCGAGTGTCAATAGATGTGTTTAGGTTATTTTACCTTTGTTTCCCGTTGTTGAGTCGTTTTTGCTGTAGTTAGTTGTAGGCTCAATACCCGATCAAAAACTCATTCTCAATTTCTCAATTTCAAAAAATAAATAAATCGTTTTATGCTCAGAGTGCTGTGCCATTCTCTAGATTTGTGCAAAACAGGATTTGTTCTTTTATAAAATTGCAGGGTTCAACCCAGGTCATGTGAGAACAGTAAAACCAGAACCTAGCTGAACCTACATAGGTTCCAGACTGCAAAGCAAAAGAAAAGAGGGAAAATCAGAGCATCTGAGTTTGCTTCAAATTCCGGAATTGTCATCCCAATGTAGCCCTTCAGGCCTTGTTAATGCTCCAAAGTATGAGTGTGCCTCTACTCCAAGCTCAAGCCTGCTTCAAGCCAGAATGGCGATCAAAAAGGCTCTCCCTGAGTATCATTCCCTGCCAGAGGCATCTTGATTGTGTTTGCAATGAGTTCCTAGGAGACCAACTGTGACGATGGAAACTAGAGTTTGAATGGCTAATGCCTAGAACGCAAAGGTTCGGGATTTCCGAGACTAAATTCTAGTTTAAATACCCAGGGGTGTATCCCCGGCTTGAAATCTGTATGGAAGCCCCATAGGTTGAGATAGCATGTATGCACCTGAATTCTGGATACTGAACCAACCTAGTCTGTCACCTCGTTGGAGAATAAGAAAAGTTGTGAATATGGTCAAGAAGAAAGGCGGCATCCAAAATGTTCTACGTGAAGAATCCTTGTCAGCATTTCAGAACCTTTATACTGTGAGTTGAAGGAAAGAGTTCGAAGAACACAAGGAGAAATCCCCGTCAGAGTAGAGTGGTTCATCGCCACTCGCCCCATGAGGTGCTTTCTAAAGCGCCGCTTTGTTTGTTTATTGCATTCCTTAGACATCATGCTCTACATTGCTTGTAACATGTATCATGTCATCACACATATTGCATAAATGCATCTTGTACTATACTTATTCTTGTTGTCGCATAGAATATACACGTTACATTGGATGTACGTCATTGATCCTTTTGCATAGAGTATGTACATTGCATGGAGCACGTTTTAACCTTGCTTGCATAGAATGTGCACTTCTCACCCTAGCATGAAATGCACATCTTAATGTTGCATGGAGCATACATTTCTTGCACTTGCCTTGCTATACATGTCTCTAGTAGCATTGTTATGCACCCTTTGCTTGCATTGTTATGTACACTCCAGTTGCATTGTTATGCACACTCCAGTTGCATTGTCATGCGCATTTTACTTGCATTGTTATGCACACTCCATTTGCATTGTTATGTACATTTTACTTGCATTGTTATGCACACTCCAGTTGCATTATTATGTACATTTTACTTGCATTGTTATGCACACTTCGCTTGCATTGTTATGCACGTTTCAGTTGCATTGTTATGCACCTCTTCACTTACGTTGTCACGCACGTTCCACTTGCATTGTTATGCACCCTTTCACTTGCATTGCTATGCCTGTATCATGTGCATTGTTATGCACCGTCGCACTTGCATTAATCACATTTCATTCACTTAGTGTATCAATCATACTTTGTTCACTTAGTACATCTATCACACTTTGTGTTCACCTTTAGTGTATCGATCATACTTTGTTCGCTTAGTGCATCTATCACACTTTGTGTTCACCTTTAATGTATCTATCATACTTTGTTCCCTTAGTGTATCTATCACACTTTGTGTTCACCTTTAGTGTATCTATCATACTTCGTTCACTTAGTGCATCTATCACGCTTTGTGTTCACCTTTAGTGTATCTATCATACTTCGTTCACTTAGAGCATCTATCACACTTTGTGTTCACTCTTTGTGTATCTATCACACGCTCACCTAGTGTATCCATCACACTTTGCTTCATATAGTGTATCCATCACACTGGCTTCACTTTGTTTATCTATCACACTATGCTCACTTTGTGTATCTATCACTCGTTTCACTTTGTGTATCTATCACACTGTGCTCACTTTGTGTATCTATCACACGTTCACTTTTTGTATCTATCACACGCTCACTTTGTGTATCTATCACACGTTCACTTTGTGTATCTATCACACACGTTCGCTTAGTGTATCTATCACATATTTGCTTAGTGTATCCATCACACTCTTTTCGTTTTGTGTATCTATCGCACTTTGCTTCACTTAATGTATCTATCACACATACTCACTTTGTGTATCTATCACACGTTCACTTTGTGTATCTATCACACGTTTGCTTTGTGTATCTATTACACATGCTCACTTAGTGTATCTATCACACTTTGTTCACCCTTTGTGTATCTATCACACATGTTTGCCAAGATTGCATAATTTCCTTACATCCTTTCTACATGAAATGTAGTTTGGTTTGTACTTCCCACGCGTGGCATATTTACTTATTTGCTTGTGTACGAGTTTGTTGTAGCATTTCTTTGCATAACATTTGCATCTAGATGTTTGATTACAGTCTTCTTTACATAATCGTAAGTTATGCTCTTGCATCGTGCATGTCATTTACATTTTGCCCTAGCCTGCGGGCGCGTCTCTGTATGGTTTTATTGAATGTTTGCCTGAGTCTTCGGCCTTGTTAAAAAAGGGGTCGTCTCTGGGTTTTGACATTCACTCCCGTCACTTTGTGACTTCCGAGTTCTGTCAAAGAGGGACAATTGTAGACACCCCATTTTTTACCGTCCTCAAGGCTTGGTCATGCTTGCAGGTACATCCAGCCACAAGTTCGATTGCTCGTCGAGTACTCGACTTTCACGGCGCAACGTCACAGGTTTGAACTTTCCAAACCCTGTATCCTTTCTGCTCCATTCTTGGACCATATGTTTCTCATGATGCACTGCCGGCCACCCTCTGCCATTGCCGGCCATGCATTTTTTCCTACCTGCCATTGATGATGCCTGCCGACTATCAATGAAGCACTGCCGGCCACCACTGATGGCTGACAAAACACCTTGTCTTAGCAGATTTCACTCCAGATCCTTTGAGCCAGCTGGTTTTCACTCATATGGAGGGATGAAGCCCTTTTCAAGCTTGTTTAACAAGCTTTGTTTTGCATGTCTCTATATAAGGAGAGGCTCCTCCTCCCTTACAGAGGTTCAGCATTTTTGGAGAAGATATATCTCTCTCTGTATTTCTCACTCTCTCTCTCTCTATATTGTATTGAATAGTGTCCCAAAGTGTGTTTTCTCTCACTTTTGCACTACAACACATAGTGATACACCACCATCTTTGAGCTGAGGTCCTTGGGAGTGTTTTTTGAGCTCTAAAAGTTGGTTTTTGACCTCAGAGGTTGCTGGTTTCGAAGTTGTGCTTCAAGGGTGAGTGTATTCCCCTTTTAAGCTTTTGTTTGTATACCATATTGGCCATTCTTGCATATTGTTTTAGGCTTTGCTTTCAACTAAAAAAAGATCTGTTTTTAAGTACTTTTGATGGTTGTTTAAGGCCTCTTTGGTGTTAAGGGTGTTCTACCCTCTTGTGTGCCTTGTTTGGCCTTGTTTTGAACCATGTCTTAAGGCCTTTGAGTTAGTCTTTATTTAGCCTTTTAGCCACTAAAATCCAGTGGATTTTTAGTGGTAGACATATAGTTTTGAGGCCTTAAATTAGAGGGGGTGATCCCCTCTCTTTTTGTTTTTGTTTGCTTGTATTATTAGCCTATCAAATGAGCATGTATCTCTTTACTCTTGAGGCATGTTGTGAGCTTGTTTTTGTGAGTTTTTAGGTCTGCCATAACTCTGTTTTGGGCTGGTTTGGTTGTCCCTTGAGTGGCTCATACACTTGTAGTGCAAATCTTGCTTACTAGCCTTGTATGCATGATGTTTTGGCTCATTATTCTAGCATATTTTGGCTATGCTCCAGTATGATTTTATTCATATTTTGGGTTGTTTTAGGACTGTTTTGGGCTGCCATGGTCATATGACTCATGTTTTGTATAGCCATAGTGCAATAGCATTGACTAACTTTGAGTTTTGAGGCATCTTGCATGCTTGACTTGAAGTATTTGCATGTTTTGGCATCATTTGGAATGATATTTCAGAGCATATGGTGTTGTTGCACTTACATATTTTTCACTCTTTAAGTGCTCTTGGGAGATGAGCATTATGCCTTATTTGTGAGCCATTGCTTGAGCCTCATTTTCTTGCCGTTCAAGCCATCATCTCAACCCATTTTTGCTACTGTTTTGGCTTGTATAGGGTCTATTTGGGGTTGGTTTGGCCATTTGAGCATTGTCTTGCATGCTCCTAGTGTAATACACTTCACTAGCTTTGATGCTTTGAGCCTTTCAATATGCATTACATGGGTTGTTTGCATGATTCCAAGTCATTTTGCATGCCATTTCAGTGCTGGAACATATGCCATTATACTCCATGTTTCACTCTTTCAATGCCTTTGGAGAGTTGTGTTTTGTGCCTTAGGCTTGGGCTAATATGCATGCATGTTTGTATAGTCCTTTGAGCTTTTATCTTAGCATGTTTGGCCACTATTTTGGGCATGATTGAGGTCTGTCCATATTCGGTTTAAGTCCATATAGCATGTTGTTTGCATGTTGTTGCATTGCATTGTGTTAGCATGTTGTTTGCATGTTGTTACATTGCATTGTTGTTTGTATGCTTATGTTGCATTGCATTGCGTTCAACCCGGTGCTGTGTTTGAACACAAGGTGGATTAGCTCATTTCATACTTGAAGTGACGAAATGAGCCAATCTTCCTTTGGTGTCCATTGCCTTTGATTTCTCATGATAAAGAGATGGTCTTGGTGGCTTGTTCGTCATGCATTCATTAAATTTGCACATGTTGGATCTTTGGCCATCATGCATCGAGATGCGTAATGGATGGTCTTGGATCCGATTATGCCTCTCCCTTGATGTTTTAAGGTGATATGGAGTGGCATAGTGCGTACATACCCTTGGGAGACCCTCCCCTTTCTCTATTTTGTGCTCTGCTGTAGCTTGGTGTCACAGCACACCAGTGGCCGGCACCCTCTTGTTGTTGGCCGGCAGCTCTTCATTTGTGGCCGGCAGTGTGCATTCTTGGCCGGCAAGGGGTCGGCAGAAGCTTCTCATGGCCGGCAGGCCACTGGTGCACTCCTCAGCACTATTTTGGTGAGATCCAGCAGCTAGTTCCACTACGCCAAAATTGGGCTTTAGCGGCGGTTTTTTACCGCCATTTATGCGCGTGTTGGAAAAAGTACAACCGTCATAAAAAGGTAAATTACCGTCGTTAAAAGTCGACCAAAAGCGGTGGTAATATAAGACCAAAAACGGCGGTTCTTTACCGCCGTAAATAGGTTCAAATTTTTCAAAAAATAATTCTTTCTTCTTGCACTCCCCAAGTCTTGAACCCTCAACCTCTCATCCACCCACACCAACCATTCCACCACAGCCACTCTTCATGAAATATATTTCCTAAATAAATATTTAAACATTACTTTTATTTTATTGTAGATAGCCATGTTCAACCCTAGCCGCACATGGTCACCACTCACTGGAGCTCCGCCGGAGCTCGGCCGACAAAGACCGCCGTCATTAATGGCAGTAATGAGAGGGCTTTAGCGGCGGTTTCATTACCGCCGTTTAAAAATGGCTTTAGCGGCAATTTTTTAACGGCGGTTTCATTACCGCCGTTAAAAGGTCATTACCGGCGGTTTTGTTAACGGCGGTAATGAAAACCACCGTTAAAGATACATTAACGGCGGTATTAACGGCAGTTTCGTTACCGCTGCTAATAGTATCTTTAAACGGCGGTAACGAAACCGCCGTTGATGCCCTGTTTTGGCGTAGTGTTCTCAAGGACACCCTACAGACAAAGCCTCTAAAGAGTATTTGGAGAGCTTTTCGGGACGGGAATCGAGAGCATGTATCCTTCCTTGTTCAAGGCAGAGCTGAGGCAGCCTGATTTAATGCTTTACTTGTTAATTAGCATTCGGTGTTGTAACTTAATTAGTTTGTTTGATTAGTTAAAGTTTTGTAATAATTAGTTGTAGCTAGTTATTTATTTTGGTTGTGTAATAATTAGTCTAATTAGATTATTAGATTATTAGATTAGTTGTGTAGCTTAGTGTAGCTTTTATTCAGACCCACCATCGAGAGGGCGAATTTTGTAATAAGTGAGTTTGCGTGCATGTGTGAATGTCTTCCAACCCCACGTCTTTCTCCCTTTTACTTACTGGTTAGTTTTAGGACATGTTTCAATTAGCATACTTATGCTTACATGTTTGCATTCATTCATCTGTATTGCATGCACCGGGCTCGGCGCATCATACTAACTGCATTGTATTTCAATTCTTACTTGAATACATGTATCAATTGCTGCATTTCACATGCCATCTTAGAATAGTCGAGCCTATTTTTAGTTGCATTTTGCATGTGTTGCATTATCCATCTTAACATAAACTAGGATCATTCATGATTTCTAACTAGTTGTTGTTTTGGCTCGGAGTACACTGTAAGTATCTATACTTTAGCATCTTGCATGAGTGTGAGTGTTGCCATGCCAGCATGCTTGCCATGAGGCTATTTGCTTAAATGATATAACTGCCTGAATGCCCGTGGGTGAAGGTTGGATTACTTGAATCGAAACAATTCATTAAAATGCGAGTTTTAAGCCCACTTGAGAGTGGCAAAATCATGCTTTCTAAGCCCACTTGAGGGTGGCAAATCCACGTCTGAGCCTACTTGCGAGTGGCACCTTCAAACCATTTTCAAACAAACAAACACAATATGTTTTGTTCCAACTTAGGTGATCTAGTCTATACATGTGTGTTGTGTGCATCACATAGTAATTCTAGGCTAATAACCGGAATAAGAACGCATGTGTTTTCAAAAACAAGATATCATGTTAGTAAAGGCCGATCTTCGATCGGGCGAGCGGGGGTGCTCATTGCATGACGTTCCCCTCTCGTACCCAATTTCCCGAGCCAAGGCAACTTTGGTGATGACGGACACGTGGCCTTAGGCACGAGTTTGGGTTTCCTAAATTTCTCAAAACAAAATATTTAGGTGCGCGACTCTGTATCTGGCAAAGCAGTTCATGTTTGACACTTCTTTATAAAATCAGTTTTCCAAAACTATTTGCCAGATTTAGACTCTTTGGTGATTTATCGGTCTTGTATTGCACTTTGCGAGATTAGATTCAGAACCGTGACATTGAGTCCAAACTGTAGTAGTCCAATGAACAAAATGGATTTCGCGCCATTTCGCGCGCGGAGCCGGGATGTTCGGGCACATCTACACTCGTGGGAAGTGGTTTTGACCACAGTTGGGTTTACCTCAGGATTGCGAGCGACATTTGCATTCTATGTGATAACGTGCTTATGTGCTAAGAGGTTATACGTTTATCTGGGCATCGGGTTGAGTCTTGAGAATGTTGTGTCAGGTCTAGAAATTTTCTTACAAATCTCATTGGAAATGCGCCTGATCAACATGATTTCTAATAAGAAGTCTCAAAGGATTTCTACAATGACTAACCATCTTCGTAGGAACAACCCGTTATTTGTTATGTGATTATGTGATTTTATGCTACTTGATGTGCATATGTTGAGTTTTGTGTTAGAACCTGAGAATGCGCCTTAGTGAGAGGTGTTAATTCTAAATGTTATGAATGGTATATGTATGACCTTGCATGATTGTGAAATTATTCTATTTACTTGGGTATGGATGGAGTTGTTCCTGAAGCTTGGGTTGTATACCCTTGTGTGTATTTGGGAAGAGGGGTGGCCTTGACATGGTAAAGATTATAAATGGTGGTAAGGGATGTAATTCCTAAAAAAGATTGACTGTTTTGAGATTTGGTTGTAAAATTTATAAAGTGCAAACTATATAAGGTTTAAAGATGAGGTTTGAAACGGACAATCTTCATAATTGGTGTTGCCTTTATTTATTTAATTGTTTTGTCCCTAGGTGTTAAAGGAGGGA
Source organism: Camellia lanceoleosa (assembly GCA_025200525.1). NCBI lineage: Eukaryota > Viridiplantae > Streptophyta > Magnoliopsida > Ericales > Theaceae > Camellia > Camellia lanceoleosa. The sequence goes on along the minus strand of CM045768.1, from coordinate 30,111,423 downwards.
GTTCCCAACACTCGTTGGTAATAGAATTATCTTAAAGGCAATAAGTTGTGTTTTAAATCATGGTTGTATTTAGGGTGGACCTTGTAAGTCACCGTAATACTAGTGTAGAGTTTGTGTTGTAACTTGGAGTAAATGTCTCAGAAGTTTAGTTGAATTAGCTTTTAGCTTGAGGGCCATATAATGACCTAAATTTTTTTTTTAAAAAAAATAGTCAGTACATCATTTAATTGAACAAATTTTCGAATTCGATTGCTGTGTAAATTCTGTGTGAAAAAGTTCGGTTTGTATTTTTTAAAAATAGTTCCCGATCTCAGAAAATTATGAAATTTTTATGTGTTGTTCCCATATGAGTCTAGCACATTGGATAAAAATTTCAGAATTAAGTAATGAGTATTTATTTTATGAAAATTCACGGACTGATTGGTGTTCAGTTTAATTTATAGTAGAATTTTGTTATTTAATTTTTAATGTTTAGACCATGATTTGAGATAAATTAGTTGTGTCTATTTTAGTATATAATTGGACCATGTTTGGCTTATGGATGAGACCCATGATTTAGATTCAACTTAATTTGAATTTGTTTATGATTCATGTTTAATTATTTGGTCATTTTTAATTATGTGATTAGTAAAAACCACATTGGGAGTTGTTATTATTTATTATATAGGATTATAATAAATATTTGATAGTTGATTTATGGTGTGTACCATATGGTGAAAAATTATATTATTTTGTAGTGAATAAAATGAGTATATATTTTGTGGTGAGCAAAATATTATATTTTGTGGTGTACAAAAAAATATTATATTTTGTGGTGAGAAAAATTATATCATTTTATAATTTATATTATAAAATTTTAAAATGTTATGACAAAAAAAATTATTATTTTTATTATTATTATTTTTATTTAAAAAACATACTTTTCAAAAAGTAAACCCACATCGGGTTGTTTTCTCTTTTTATCCCTACCATCATTTTCCATCCATTTTCATTTTGTATGATTGTTTTCGTTGGGTTGGCAACCCATTCTCTCTCTCGCTCTCTCTCTCTCTCTCTCCTCTATTGTTGACATAAGCTTTAAGCTTAGAATGGGAGTGTTTAGAGTGAGATTTTGCAAAAGTGTTGTAAATGAATGTTGGAGAACTCGTCGTAATCTTCGCAATGGTGTTCTCGGATTTTTGATCGGGTGATGTTTGCATTTTCGGATTGTTTTTCTTCATATTTGAGGTAGGGACTTTCTTTATATTTTTACATTAAACCTATGTTAAGGTTACTTTGAGAAAATATATCATTACAAGAGGTATTCCATATAGATATATTTTTAGATTTTTGTTTGGCAATTTTTGGAAGAAAAATTTCGTTGAAATGTTAAGAATGTTAGTATTTTGATATTGACTTTGGGAAAATCATTTTGTATTGTTAATTTTGTAAAAGAAATCCGAAAATAAAATTTAATAGTCGTATGGATTATATCAACATCATATTATGGTTAGATAATTTATTTTGAGAAATTAATGTTGAAATATTTATCTCATCCTTGAGTTTTGAAATTTATTTTTGAGAAAAATAAATTGATATTGAGGAATATTGTGTAAATTGTTAAGTAGAGATTTTTCCTACACTTCTTTATACACTTTTGCTTGATTATATGGAGTTTAGAGTTGTATATAATTTAATTAGAATTTTTGAAAAATTTCTGTTTTATTTGCTTAAAAGAGAAATTTTGAGAAAAATAAAAAGTTAATGCACAAATTGCGAAAGTGTAAACTTGGAATATATTTGTAAGGTTATGAAAGAGTTATGTTTTAAATTTAAACAAAAACGGACTTCGATTCGATTGGTTTTGAAATTTTTACCGGTTTGTGGCCAAAAGAGCATTTTTAAAGAAAACAAAGGAATTACTTTTAACTCTTGGGGCTTTCGATCAAAATAGGATGTCATAGTTGAATAATGCTTGGAGAATGAGTTTGGAAAGAAAATGATGTTTTGTTGGGCATTAACAGTATTATTTTTACCTAATTTATTTGTTGGAATAAAACCGACATGGATAGACATGGACCTTGAGAGGTTACCGAACGTGATTGTGATATGAAAACTAGTGTAGTTGTTCATATTTCATAAAATGTGGAATATGATTTATTTTTAAATGTTGGGAATCATGAGAGATTCCAAGTTATAGTTATATGTTGGATTGCATGTCTATGCTGTTATCTTTTAATTAATATGTTAGAGATAACTATTTTGGGTATCGGTGAAAATTTACCATGTTGCACTTAAATGAGGGATTTCTTGGAAGGATGAGAAATGATGGAACTTTGGAAGTTTGATATATAATATGTTATAAATTTGTCTTGAAATGACTAAATTGGGAATGTTGATTAACATGTGGAGACTATATTAATATGGATATGGTTGTATTATCTCTTGGAATTGTATTAGAAATTATATTGAAATGAGAAATGAGAATTTTGATCAAAATGGTAACATTTAATAAGTTGGGATTTTCTACACTCTAGTATGATTTTTAGCTTAGTTATTTGTTATTGTGTATAGATGATAAGATTTGGTTGTGGTTTGGACAAATCTAAGATTTGGGTGTAAAATGAAAAGAGGGGCTTTTGATATATAAGAGATAAATGAGTATGGGGTTTGAATATAAGATCTTGGTGTACCAAAATAGTTGATTTTGGATATTTGGGTCAATATTGGAAAAATGGGGATTTTGCCGTAATTTGATAAAATGATTATTTTGTATAAATAATTGGAATTAACATTGAATATGTTAAATTGGATGGTTATTGATATAGATAGTGATATTAGATATGTATTATCTCATCTATTGAAGTTTTGAATAAACTATTAAATCCGATATTGAATATATCTTGGAAATAATTGCATTGGACTATTGAAGGAGGTTAGTTATGATTGTTGTAGAAATTATATAAGGATTAGGCGATATAATGCTAATCTATTGTTGGTTATCACTGAATATGACCATGTTATAAATACATTGCATATGTATGTTTATTGGGAAGAGAAAGGGGATGTACTCTATATATGACCATATTATAAATACATTGTATATGTATGCTTATTTGGGAGGAGAAATGGGATGTACTCCATATATGATTATGTTTGTAAATACATTGCATATGTATATTTATTTGGAATGAAAAAAGGGATGGACTCCATTCAAAGCAAGTTGGCCAGAGTATCCTGGGTGAAAGACCCGAAAATCTGTATATAAATGGGTGCCGGTTCCTTCAGACAAAATATCCGTAAAATAGCAAAGTTTGAAGTGTTTATGTGTGTTGTGCATAATTGGAAAACCATTGAGTTGTAATCTCATTTTGATTGTTGAAAGATAATGAATTTAACTCATGAATTGAGTAGCATATATAAACTGGATATGAGTTAAAAGAAAATAGAATAAGATTGGTCTTAGTGGTATATGAATATGCAGGCCTTGGATATAAGAGATTATGTAATAAAATCATATGGTTTTGACATGACATGATTTCATGCATATGTATAAGTATCTTTGTCTCCGCATATCTTTTAATGTTTTAATATGAGATTGTTCGGCGGGCTTTGCTCACCCCCTGCCTGTACATGTGTACAGGGAATGTTTTTCAGATTTAAAGATCAAACAATGGGTTTTACCATTTCATAAGTGTAATGTAGTGATGGATTGTACTACTTCACTTGTTGTTTAGCTGAGTGCTAGGCAATAGCGTGGATGGACTTTCGGGAATCAAGAGCTTCTTAATTATGTTTTGTTATGTGTATGTTGGTATTTGTAAAACCAAGGGCTTAAGATGTAATGAGTGAAACTCAATTTGTGTAACCAAGCAATGACTTGGAAAGATGTAAGCCTATATGGCATTTAACTAGTTGTTAAACAATAGACTCTGATGTATGAAAGTATGCTATTTCTCATATTTATTCCGTATATGATTTATCTTTATTGTATTATTTTGGAGGTGTAACAGGTTTCCCCAAATTCAACTATGGTCAAAAAATTATTATAATTACATTATTTGGTAATACATAATGACTCCTAATTAAATTAAGTAGTTGTTTGGCATATGCTATGCTATTTTAGCATATCATCTTATTTAAGTCAGAATTGTTTTATTTGGGTCACATGACTTCTTATTTGACTCACATCACCTCTCTACAACATCACTTCAAACTGAACCCATATTTCATATTTTTTTTTATAAAAAGTCAAAAAGTATATTAATTTGGCACTTCCCAAACAATCTTACATTTTAGTACATACAATTATAAAAGTAATATAATTTTTCAAGTATCAATTTAATTATTTGATAGTATATGATAACGAATTTAACTTCAGGTATTTCAAAAATAGATTATGGTATAATTTTCGTAATAGGTATTCTTTGGGGTGTTACATTATTTATATATTGAGAATTTTTTTCCTTCAAATATCATAATATTAAATTAAAATATCAACTATATAAAAGAAATCTGATAACAAAAAAATTTAATACACGATGAAAAATATATAAAAAATAAATAATTCTCCAATAAAGTCTATATAAATTTAGTTGTTATAATTCAAATTAAATTTGTGTAAAATTTTATAATAAAATAGAAAAAACATATGGATGTATTTTTTCTTTAAAAAAAATAAAAATAAAAATGCCATATAAAAAAGAAAAAAAACACTACTTATATTTTATTAAAATTTCTATTAAATATCTTATATGGTGTGAGACCTACACTATATAAGTCTTATATAAATCCCATATACAAGGTATTTAATAAAAATTTTAATAGAATTTTTGAGTAAGTAACATTATATTTATTGATAAATCCCATCCTACAAACAGTTTTACCAATTGGACCCAAGATTATTTTATTGTTCTCATTAGTCCTGTTAGTGAAGAAATATATTTTCGTTTGATCCTATTTCCTTTGTTTGGCCTATTTTAGTGAGACAATTGTGCCCTTCCTTACACGCACATCCGTTTTTAGTGGGATTAGTTGTGCACAATTGTCAATTCGTATATTCTACTAGTTGAACATTGGTTGTGCTACGTTAGGGTTTTGAGGGGTTGCAAAGGTGGGGGTGTGTGGGGACTGCGTGGATTGGGTGTTTGTGTGACATACTAATTGCGAAGCCCAAGATTGGCGTCAAGACTACTGAGTTGCGAAGGTATATTTGTTTTTTTTTTTATTTGTTGTATTTTTTTGTGAAGGGGAAGGGGTTGTCTTTTTTGATTTTCTTACTTAGCAGGGGGAGGGGGGTAGCAGGTTGTTTGTGTGAATGGGGGGTAGTAGGTTGTTTGTGTTGACATATTGGTATCTAGTTGTTTGTGACAGCACATCATCAGTCTTTGATGGTGATACTATTTTGAAATTGTGTGTCTATCACATTTCCACTATGTTGTTTATAACACACACGAAAGGTATGGACTACCTGGATGGACAGAAAGCTTATAAACTCTATGACCTTACCAACGTTGTCTTCGTTGTCTGGTCACTCCACAGGCACACGGTATCCTCTTTGTAATTTTTTATCTCCTCACCGTCTCTCACTATCACATAGATCCTTTGTTGCAGCTCTCACTCAAGATATTGAACCTACATCTTATACAGAGGCTTCTTCTCATTCCCACTGGCGTGATGCAATGCAATCTGAATTGGCAGCTTTAGCAGCGAATAAAACTTGGTCTCTTGTTCCTCTTCCCCCGGCCAAACAACCTATTGGATGTCGGTGGGTTTACAAAGTCAAGCGCTACTCCGATGGCTCCATTGAGCGTTATAAAGCCCGCTTGGTCGCCAAAGGTTATACACAACTGGAGGGTATTGATTATCATGACACATTTTCTCCCACTGCCAAGGTGGTTACTGTTCGCTGTTTGTTGGCTCTAGCAGCTGCCCAAAATTGGTCCCTTCATCAGCTTGATGTTCACAATGCTTTTCTTCATGGTGATCTCCATGAAGAAATTTATATGGCTCCGCCTCCTGGTCTTCAGCGACAGGGGGAGAACTTGGTATGTCGCCTTCACAAATCTTTGTACGGCCTCAAGCAAGCTTCTCGTTAATGGTTTGCTAAGTTCTCTACAGCTATTCATGCAGCTGGGTTTGTTCAATCTAAAGTAGATTATTCATTATTTACATGTCAGAATGGCAAGTCTTTTACAGCATTATTGATCTATGTTGATGACATCCTTATAACGGGTAATGATTTAACTGCCATATTTGCTCTTAAGCAATTTTTGCATAGTCGTTTCCACATTAAAGACTTGGGAGATTTAAAGTACTTTTTGGGAATTGAAGTTTCTCATTCAAAGAAAGGCATTTCCATTTCTCAGCGAAAATATACTTTGGATATTATCAAGGATGGTGGATTGTTGGGTGCTAAACCAGTAGATTTTCCCATGGAGCAAACTTCAAAACTTTCACAGGAGGGAGAATTACTTAGAGATCCATCTCAATATAGGCGGCTTGTTGGACGTCTGATTTATTTGACTATTACACGGCCCGATATCACTTACTCAGTACATGTATTAAGTAGGTTCATACATGAACCACGTAAACCACATATGGCAACTGCCTTGCGTATTTTACGTTATTTAAAATGCAGTCCAGGACAAGGTTTATTTTTTCCTTCTCAGAATGATTTATCATTGCAAGCTTTTTCAGATTCTGATTAGGCTGGTTGCCTGACAACTCGTAGATCAACCACGGGCTATTGTATTTTCTTGGGATCGTCTCTTGTTTCCTGGCGAACAAAAAGGCAGAAGACGGCATCTCTCTCTTCAGCCAAGGCCGAGTATAGGGCAATGACGGGTACGTGTTGTGAATTGTCTTGGTTACGTTCATTGTTGAAGGATCTACACATTTTTCATCCAAAACCAGCAGCATTACATTGTGACAACAAAGCAGCCTTGCACATAGTAGCTAATCCTATTTTTCATGAAAGGACCAGACACATAGAAATCGATTGTCACTTTATTCGCGACAAAATACAAGATGGTTCAGTTGTCACCAAATATGTTGCTTCAGCAAATCAGCTTGCAGATGTGTTCACCAAGCCTTTGGGAAAGGACGCTTTCTCAACCATGATACGCAAGCTGGGAGTTCTTGATATCCACTCTCCAACTTGAGGGGGAGTGTTGAAAAGATCAAAGATATATCCCAAGATTGGTGGAATAGATAAGGAAGTAAATATGTATTGTTAGTAGTAAATATCTGTATTCCTAGAGTAGATTAGCACTGTTAGAGCTATTGTAGGATACCTCTTGTATAAATAGGTGATCCATAATTGAATGAAGTTTATCTCTTTTGAAACCAATATTTTTCTTTTCCTAGTTTTACAGTTTGGAAAGTGAAATGTGGAAGAGAAGTCAAGCCCTTGCCTACAAAATGGATTGTGAAGAAAATCGAGCTTACAGTAGTGATAGGTATGAAAGGTGTAACAATTCGAATGAATAATGGATATTTTGTAGGTTGGAGTTGAGGATAGCTTGGTTGAATTATTATGTTGTCATACCACTAAATTTGAAGGATTCCGTGCTCGGTAATTCAATACAACAAATAAAGTTCATTCAATAGTCATCTAATCAGATTATATTTGTCTTTAAAGAATTTATTTTTCTAAATAAATTATAGTCATACTTCTTATTTATTTGTCTACATATAATCAACCTTCTTTTTTGCATAGACAATCTGGAGTGGACTCACCAATACCCAATAGTCCCGACTCTAGTTGAATAAATGAATGAAATAGCAGAACCAATTCCAATCATTTCCAGCGGAAAGTAAATTGATTCACTTCCTCAAAGCAGTCTACACAAGTAGCAACTGGGTTTTACACAATTTCTAGGATTCACAAGAAACATGAATCACAAACTTTCCCCCATACAATGAAGCTCTGTTTGTAATTAGACAAGACAAAATAATAATATTTGGGAATACACATTTCAAAACACAGAATTTTTCCACAAAATCAACTCTAAAATCAATAGAAATTAGAATGTTTCGTTTATGTTTGAGAATAAATCAAATTAATCTTGTTGCCATCATTAAACTTTAAAAATAAGTCTAATTTTTAGATTTGACCAACAATTAGATTGTTTGGTTTCACTTTTCAAGATTTATTTTTTAAAAAATTAATTTTTTTTTATATTTCCTATATATATTTTTAAATTTTTACTGATTTTTTTAAAAAATATTTTAAGTAATTTTTTTAATAATACACTTAAAAAATATAATATTTATGAAAAAAAATCTTAAAAAATTTACTAAATACGAAAAATACAAAAAAAAAAAAAATCCAATATATTTCCCATCTCAGCGAGCCCCTCCTACAGTCGACTCACCAGCCATGCCACTATTGCCATCTACTTCCCCATCGCCTCTCGTCGTTATGCAACCCAATCACGAACTAGATCCGGAGATTTCTAGATCTAGAAAAATGTAGAAGAAGGAGAAGGTGAGGGGAATTGTTTAAAACTTTTCTTTCTTTCTATTCATTTTTCTTCTAGGTTTTTCTTTTCTTTTGTTGCTTATCATCTCCATTTGTTTGCTTTGTTTTGTGTTTTTAGCAGATTGAATGGAGCTTGACGCAAAAAGGCATTTGATCTTCCAGAAAGAGTCTTTGGCAACTTGCATTTTGCGTTTTGAGGTACAAAGTAGTGTTTTGGAAAGTTGGTAAAAAATTGATTTTTAAACTTTTTTGACTTTTTTATGGCTTTTTTGTATTAAAAAAGCTAACTTCTTGTTTTTTTTTTTTTGGTAAAAAAGTTAAAAAGTCAAAAAGTTGCTTTTTTTATCAAATTCCCAAATTTCTGCAGAACTAATTTGTGCAAAAATTTTCTTGGGATCATGCCAAATAAAATTAGGGTTTCTTCATCCTCTTTATGTTTATTATTTATTTGTTATTTGTTGTTTCTTTCCCTATTGTTAGGGTTTACTTTCTCTGTGATTATGGTTTAATTTGACCTCTCTCTTTCTCTCTTTGTTTGTTCTACTTCTTGATTTCCTTTTCTTTATTTAAATTTTTTTATACGATTTTGCAAGATTTTCTCTTTTCATATTTTGTTGCAATTCAGTTTCTTCCCCCTTCCTTTTGTTAGGCCACAAGTGTGTGTTTGGCGGATTAGGTTGAATGAAATTGTTAGTAAAGAGATTGTTAATGTGGGGATTATTAGTGAGGGTATTAAGTAAAAGAGTGTTTATTTTGATGATAGTCTAGGAGATGGATATTGATGGGATTGTTAAATTATTTTTATATAAAATAAATAAATAAATAATTTCTATATTAAAAAAATTAAAATTAAAACAAACATTAAAACAAACAAGTGCACTTGGTAAAAACAAAAAAATTGGCTGACCAACTCTTTTTTTGGCTGGCCAGTTGTTTGGTATAAAAAAAAATGCACAGTTCTGAACATCCAAGCAAATGACCGCATAGCCTCAATCGGCTTACTATTTTCTTAATCTCACCCTCCACTTAGCCAAGCTAATCCCCCTAATGAGGGGATTACTAAGACTATTAATCTACGATCTCATTTCACTACCAAACATGCTATGGGTGGAACCCGCATCCATGATAGTCCAATCCGGCTACTCAAGCCGCGAAACAAACATAAATTTAAGGTTTTCTTGCTCCGCTTCTAGCTTTCAAATTTCTTTTTTCCACCCATTTTTCGTTTTGTGCTATTCTGCAATGTTTCGGGAAGATTACCCCTCCCTCCCTAGTCTGAATAATATTTTGTGGAGTTCTATGATATAGAGTAATATTTAACAATTTTTTTTCTTCAATTTGTGAACTTTTGTTTTTCTTTTTTCTTCAAACTTTTCTCAATATTTTTGAATGGAATTTGCATACTTATCTTAAAAACCGAACCAAATAAATTGATCTTCTAGCAATAGTTTTTCAAAGTTTGTGTGGAACTTCTTCAAAACTGATTCAACGGAATTGATCCTATAAAAAAGTTATATGAGAGTTCACCCAACAAAATTAAGATTTCTCCCTTTGAGATACTATACATTATTTTGTTTGTTTCATCTTTTTTATGTAAAAAAGGGAATTTTGATTTTTTTCACCTTATTTTTTTTTTAATTTTTAATTAGTCTTTGTTAATAATTTCCCAATTCCCTTCTTCATATTATAATATGATATATATATATGTGTGTGTGTATATATAATATAATTTGATCTTCTAGCAATGGTCTTTCTTCTTCAACTCTTACTAAAAGGCTTACTCAAAGAATGTGTCTAAATATCATTCGATGTTTAATGTGAGGGGTGATTTTGCAATACTCTTTCATCCCAAATAGACCTTTAATGGATCCTCGCTTCAATTTCTAAAACAAGAAACACTTTGGTCGAGAGTGCCGGAATGGTCAAGTTAGAGATTGGTTGAGAGTGAGAATAGGTTTGATGAATCAAGAAAATGTAAGGGTGGCAATGCATGCCTTTCTTCTTTTAGTTATCTTTTTTATATAGCGGTTTTGTGTAGATATTTCTTACATGATCTGATCTTTCCATCATAATCATCGTAATATCAAAGCTGACATCCCTATTACTCCTCCGGAAAGGGATAGCTTGGGCCCACGTTGATTGGGATAGTCTGCCGAATTTCCTTTGCTGCTTGGCATGCATTCTCTTTAATCTTGTCGGCACTACTCACTCGACGTGTCACCTAGTTGATGAAGAGGTTACTTGACGTCGAACCTCTGTAATTCAATGGGCATGGTTGGCAACAGACACGGTTGGACTTGGGCCCATCACTGATGGGCTTGAGAGTGCTCTATTTGCCGAATGTGTAATTCTTATACTAGGCTTACACATTCAAGTATCATTGTTTCTTTGAACAATCAATCATTTTTTTTGACAACCAATCACAAAAGTGTTAGTATCCATAGAATCATTCTTTGAATATATTTTTAGCTGCTTTTTATTTTTTTGTGCCTATGTCATATAGTGTGCAATGGGAATTATTGTGCTACAAATGTGCTTTAGAGTTTGTTTATCTATTTACATGAAAGCATTTTTATTTTAGGTGTTTCTACATGAAAGTATTCTTATTATATCATTTGTTTGTTGTAATGTTTGGCTTTGATTCTCAATATGAGTAGAATTCAAGAATTAGATGTTCTTTCATGATCATATCATATTTCGTTGTCCAAAAAACTTAGACAATGATGACGAGATTGAAAATTATAACATCTTGTCTTTTATCTATTTATATGTTGAAATTTTTTCTTGTATTGTTATTTTCTTAATTTTTCTGCTCATGAAAGGGGAATGCTAAATAGTTTTTTTTGTTTTATTTTATTATTATTTATTATTTTTTTAATAGCAAATTGGATTTGTTATCTAAAAATCATGACATTGGTAATTTGGGCTTTCAAAATTTACTAGAGTCACCTTGGTGAATCAGAAGAAGGGTGCTCAACAAAGTTCTTAAGTTTCCATGTCAATTAAAGCAAGATTTCACAAGATTTGAACAAAGAGATGTTCTGTGGGTTGAGTTGAACCATAGCATTGATATATATATACATATATACTAGTTTCGAAAGGCCCATGCAAGGCACATGCCATTATTACAGTATATTTAAGTTTGTATTTTAATAATTTTTTAAAAATTAAAATATTGTTCTATGAAATTGAATAGAATAAATCATTAGATATATGATAGAATTATGTGGTGTAATATGTATCATTTTTCATTTTTTTATACACCCAATGATGTAGACTCTAATTCCATTACCATATTATTTTGGGTGAATTTATGAATCTTTAACATTTCTTCCGAATTTATAAAAAAAAAAATTATGGTGTGTAACTTTTCTCAACAGATAAATATAAAACAAATAGTAAGATAACTCTCTAATCTTAAAAAAATTACTAAGATAATTCACTAAACTAATAAAGCAGTAGAAGAAAATGCATATATATACAAATGACTAATTTTATTAATACATAAATCATGCTCACATAATAAATGATCAATTTTATTAATAAGTAATCATTAAGCAAATTAACAATTTTTAATGGTATGAAAAATATTTTTCAGTTAACCATTTTGTTAATAAAAAAAATCATTAAGTCAATTAACAGTTTTTAATGATATGAGAAATTTTTTTCAATAAATAATTTTGATAATTTATTATTGCATGGGAGAAATTTTTTTTTCGCGGAGTACTGTGTTAAATTAAAATTTATTACAAACGATAGTTGTAATTTCTAGTATTGTAGGATTAATTCATATTTTAAACAAACCTTATGAGTGTATTTGTAATTTGTTAAAACATAAAAGATTTATGTTTCATAATTGGAAAATTCTATTTTCACACACTTAATTAACTTAGTGCACATATTTTCTCATTGCACATACTTATTAATTTGATTATTAATTAATTTTCTCAATTCATATACTAAAAATTACAATTATACCCTTCACTAATAATTATTATACACACCACTCAACCCTCATTTCCACTCAACATTGCTTTTATCAATGTTCTTTCATGGAGCACTTGTGTAATGTCAGCAAAATTAGGCTTGTGACTGATGTAAATTAATATTTTTACCTAATACATTATGCTAATAATGCAGTGCTGGCTGGTTATGTTTAGTGTATAAATTGAGCAAATGATAATATTCTCCTTTCCAACAATCAGATTTAGAATGGTTACTTTTTTTTTTTGCCTATGATTGTAGTTTTACCTGTTTTAGATGTTGTTGTGCTGACTTTTCCTCTCTTTATATGCAAATGTTTTCTAGGCCTTATCTGAAGAGGATGAAAAATTTGTGATTAATGGCAAACGTACTAGTCAGAAATTTTCCGTTTCAAATCAAGGGGAACCAATCAGGCCTGGAGAGATTAAACCTAGAGTATAAAAATACGACGACACTATTAGTGATTAAAATATTTCGTCTCTAAAAAGTATTTTTATTTCTAAATTTTTGTCTCTAAAAATTTAATTTTTGTGTTGTGGGTGTTCCGCTAAACTAGAGAAATTGAATGATATACCTCACAAAGTGGACATGTTATTTAGAACTAATAAAATATTGAATAACAATTTTCGCTAAATAACACCTTACCACCCATATATATGTAATAAAAAAACACCTTACCAAATTATTGTACTAAAAATTGGATAGCTATACTTCTTATTAAGAATGAAAAAAATAAAATAAAAATAAAATAAAAATTGAATGATGTATTTTATATCGCGCACATTTGATTTCACACGGAGATGTTAACTTTTGAACTACATGATTAGTTTACTAACTGAAAATGTGAAGTTTTTCCCCTAGATTGTTTCACTAAATTAGAAAAAAAAGGGCAAGTTGAATGGTATATTCCTCACATAGTGGACATGGCATTTCGAATTGATAAAACTAAATGACAATTGGTTAGATTGTTTCGCTAAATAACACATTCCCAAATTGTACCGGAAAAAGGGAATAACAAAGGGAATAATTGGACTTGTTACTAAAAATAAAAAAAAAAATTGAATGATGTATTGTATATTGTCACGCCCTAGACTCGCCCCTAAAAGTTTGGGCATGAATACTTTAGAACGGACACCTAACCTGCTATATATATATCATATGAGGTCTGAACGGAAGCATTAAATATCAAAATTTGACAATAGAAACAAACTCCATTGAACTACTTCTACATGCCAGGATCTCATTTATCACATGCATTATAGTGGATAGATAAAATTCCAAACTATAACCCAGAGCTTACGCATACACATTTACATTCCCTGCCCTATAACTGGGCATATACAAAAGTAAATATGGAAATTATATACATCAACCTTAAATGGACACTCATAAGCAAACCAACATCTTAACTGCTTAACAAAATCAATGGCTGGTATAGTGCCTAGACATATGAGGGTTGACAAAGAAAAGCGGCGTCTTGGCTAGAACTGACCACCTGTTTGGTGACCTACATAACAGATAGTGAAAGACTCAGTGAATAGTAATACATAAATAAAATGACGCCTAACTTGAAACATAATACATATCAATGCATATAAGAATGCAGAGTTCATATAGTTAGTCTGAATCTGTGTTAAGTACATGACCCGCCCCGCCAGCCCGATTTCTGCAACATAAACATCATAAACATAATGGCTATAAGCTCTTAATCCTGCAACATAAAAATCATAACATAATGGCTATAAGCTCGTAATCCTGCAACATAGACTTCATAAACATAATGGCTATAAGCCCTTGAAATGTGGTGGCACAAGGCCCTTGAAACATATGGCACTAAAGTCCTTGAAAGTTGGCATATAGCCCTTGAAAACATGTGGCATAAAGCCCTTGAAAGTGGCATGAAGCCCTTGAAAACATGTGGCATGAAGCCCTTGAAAACATGTGGCATAAAGCCCTTGTAAGTGGCATGAAGCCCTTGAAAACATGTGGCATGAAGCCCTTGAAAACATGTGGCATAAAGCCTTTGTAATGGCATAAAGCCCTTGTAACTTGTAATGGCATAAAGCTCTTGAAATGGCATAAAGCCCTTGTAACTTGTAATGGCATAAAGCCCTTGAAATGTTATTTAACCTTGAAACATAGTTAAACTTGTGACATATACTTGAAGCATACCTGAAACATTCTTGAACTTGTAACATGCTTGAAACATACCTGAAACATACTTGGAACATACGTGAAACATATTTAAAACATACTTGAGATATACATGAACTGATAACATATTTGAATTTGTAACATACATGAACTCGTGACGTACTTGAACTTGTTCTTGAGCTTGTAACATTCTTGACTTATAACATACATAACTTGTAACAGACTTAAACGTAGAACATACGTAAACTTGTAATATACTTAAACATAGAACATACGTAAACTTGTAACATACTTAAACTTGTATATGCTTGTACTTGCAAACTTACTTAAACTTGTTCATACTTGAACTTGTAAAAGCTTAACAAAGAAAGAATGATTCACTTTCTCATGAGGAAGGGTTACGTAAACATGTTAAACCTTTGCCCTTATGTTGTGGTTTCTACATAATTTCCCGTTCATGCGAAAACACATAGCTTTCCAATTATTCTGATTATTCGAAAGTGTCTACCCTTGATAACTCATAACTTCTCTTTATTCCTTAAGAAACATTGTAGTTCATTTGATCTAATAATCAGTAGCATCTAAAAGCATACACCTTTATTTGGTGGTTCATGTGTGGTAACATAGTTGACTCGTAATTAACAGAGTACTAATTGTAACCGTTACATTAGTCACATGAATTAACTTAGCTAACTTAACAGGGCATTCCTGATATTCATTAACAAGAAGAGTCGTTAATGATCATTAAATGTACAATTACTGTACTACTACTCACTGTGTCGTGATAACGTGCTAGTTCCTCCCTGAGTGTGCCCTGCACGCAATCATAACTTGTAAATTAGTTATCTTTCCTCTTAAATCATTGAAAGCCAATCCTTGTGTCATTACACTTCACATGAATTTATAATCGTCTTAAAGTTATCAGAAAGATATTCTAAAAATACCAGAGAGTCAAGCACACAAAATTGAACAAACAATATTTTTTTTTCCTGAAAATGAGTCCCCCGCTCGAGCGCCACTTTGGCCGCTCGAGCGGACTGAACAATTTACAAAACGGCTGGGAGGTTGTTTTTCCCGCTCGAGCGGGACTTCCGCCACTCGAGCGGAACAAGCAAAATCCTGAAATTTAGAACTTCCAATTTGATACCCTAACTCCACTTCCATGCAATCCAAGGTGAAATTAAGACAATATTTTAACCCATCGTTATCATAACATGGATTCTACTTGAGCATAACAACTTAAACAAGATTAGAAGTTTCAACAAGCCATTTTTCTCTCAAATCCCATTTTCAAATTCAAGTTCTTCACGTTCTTGAAACATAACACATATATATAACATAATTCCATGATATACAACCAAGAGTGAAGTATAATTGCATACAACACTACATATAGTGTCAAACAATTAATTAATGAGAAACCCTCATAAATCAAGCATGAATCAACCATGAATCATTCATAACAAAGTTCATTCGCAAATTTTAAATATAATTTTCAAACATTTCCAAATTCTAATTAAACGTGAACACATATAATTCAACACCTCAATTTCATTATTCTTCTTTCAATTTGGGTCAAATCATTGGGTATCATCATTAATCAAGCTAGGGTTTCAAGAAAAATGAGGATTTTTAACAAAAATCAAACTTCTTAAATCACCACTTTTAATTCCAATTTTTCCCCATGATTCTACATCTAGGATTCATAATCCATCATTTAAATCCATCAATTTAACTTCCAACATCTTCAACCCATAAAACCCCAAATCTCATACTATATACCACATGCTCAAAATATGGAAATTTTTGTATTTAGATAATAAAATGCCACAAATCTATCTATGGATGTAAATATTGATGAGTATTCAAACCCTTACCTCAACAATCAAGCAAAGGGGTGAGCTTGAAAAGGAGCCTTCACACATCCAAGTTCTAATCGGGTAAAAACATTGATTCTCCCTTATTCTCCATCCTTGATGCCAAAAACCATGGTGGATCGTAATCAAAATAAAGGAATTCAAGGGTTTGGGGCTAGGGTTTCGGACTTAGGCAAAGAGGAAGGAAGAGGGAAGAAGAAAAATGTAAGAAATGATCCAAAATCTCGTTTTTAAAGCTGCTGTCCCGAAAAACCCGCTCGAGCGTCCAGATTCCCGCTCGAGCGGACCTGTTCCAGCACAGATTCCAAAACTTCAAACATGCGTAACTCTCGCATCCGGGCTCCGTTTTAGGTCGTTCTTGTGTCCAAATTGAAGCCCCGGAAATAAGCTTTCCAATGGTTCTAACCTCACATTCAAATTCAAAGTGTGGAAAAAGAAAAGGGCAAATGAGCGACGGCTGATCGTGGAATAACTATCCGGGTTATATTCCTTGGTCCAATCTTACTTTACCATCATACCACCACCTCACCCAATACCCCAAAATAAGATAAAACATTCTCAATTCCAATAGATATAGGTGAATTAAAATACATTAACCTCTAATTAAATAAGGATGACTTTTGGGGTCATTACATATATTGTGCAGATTTGATTTCATAGGCAAATGGTGACTTTTGAACCGAAAGATTAGTTACTAATTAAAAATGAAAATGAATTTATTTTTTCTCCTAGATTGTTTCACTAAATTAGTTAAAAATGGATAAGTTGAATGGTATTCAGTAACAAGGGGTTCGTTCAGTGGATAAGACATTTGAATCTCTTACTCAAGGTTTGGGTTTGAGTCTCCATAGGCCTTTATGGGGGTTAAATACTCTTTAGCGTTTGGAGCATGTGGGGGCCTAAGCTTCGGCCTCGACGTAGGTGCAGTGGGATTCATTGCAGATATGCTGTAGGTGCTAAGAGACAATACTCCCTAGCGGATATGTTCGAGTAGCCTATCTACATATCTATTTTGATTTACCCCCCCCCCCCCCCACGGCGCAAAAAAATGATATTCCTCACAAAGTGGGCATGTTTAGAATTAATAAAAGTGACATTTGAATACATAAATAAGTTTTGAAGAAATAATAATGTCTTTTTTATCCAAAAAAATTTAAATTTTGGTTTATTGGCTCAAAAGTTTTAAAAATGGATCTCTGACTTGAGTGTTTTCTTAAAAATACATATTGAAATTTGAAGTTGTATTTTTAAAATCTAATTTTAATTAAAATAAAAAAAAATTGTTGAAATAAAAATACCAAATCATTAATTGGTAGTAAATACACCCTCAAGATTTGTTTAAAATACGGTTTGCCCCTTATGATTTGCAAAATTACAAATATTTTTATTTAACAGAATTAATTGAAAAAATAAAATTTTTAACTACTCTCATATAAAATAACAAAATTACTTAAATTATTAATTGAAATAAATTCTGACATTATTAAAAGTTACTTAATGATTTATTAATAAAATTAGATATTTGTTATGAAATTTGAAATTTGAAATTTGAAGGGGTGTGATATAATTTTCAGAACAATATTTGTATTCAAAACAAACCTTAGGGGTGTATTTGTAATTTATCAAAAAACAAAAAAAAATCTCAACTTTTGGACTATTAAGCTAATTACAATTAATCCAAATTTCTTATATAATTTCTAAAAGTCCTCCATCCAAATGAATTCACCAACCAAATTAAAGGATAAAATAAAAAAATTAAAAATAAACTTAAGGGCAAAATAGAAAATAAAATACAAGGCACCAATACCAAAACTATTCTTATATTGATAGACTAGGTAGGGAGGCCCGTGCAAGGCTCGGGCGAGTTGCACATTTTTTAATTTTGTTTGTTAAAATTTAATTTTTTGATTTTAAAATAGTATTTGCTTGATGGAAAAAAAATATAGCGGAATGAAATAGATCTTATATATTTATATATCATCATTTTATTTTACCTATAATATATATATATATATTTTATGAACTTTTGTGCTGTTTGGTTAATTAGAATGATTATTTACCTTTATTACGACTTTAGTTATTAGTTTGAATTTTTAAAAATAATTTTAGATTTTTTTTTAGCTAATTGTTGTTTAATTCTACAAAAGTTGAAGATACAATAGTTAAAAGTTAAGAGTATAACAACCATACAAATAATCACTCTAGCATCACTTTAAAAAAACAAAGAAAAAAAAAGAGGATAAATTATAAATACACTATTGAGATTTGCTTAAAATACGGATTGTCCTTTCTAGTTTGTAAAATTACAAGTATTCTCTTGTTAGAATATTTTATTTTATTTAACAGAATTAATTAAAAAAATTAATTATCTAACTGCTCTTGTATACAATTATAAAACTACCTAAATTATTAATTAAAATAAATTTATGACATCACTAAAAATTGTTAATCGATTTGATGATTTATTAATAAAAGAGATTATTTATTATGAAATTTGAAATTTAAAGGAGCGTGATGTAATTTTCAAAACTATAAGGAACAATGCGTATTTGGAGTAAACCTCTAGGGGTATGTTTGTAATTTATCCCCAAAAAAAAAAAAAACTCAAAAAAAATCTCAACTTTTGGACTATTAGGCTAATTACAATTAACCCAAATTTTTTACATAATTTCTGAAAGCCCTCCATCCAAATTAATTTACCAACCAAGCAAAAGGGCAAAATAAAAAATTCAAAAATAAACTTGAGGGCAAATGGGAAATAAAATACAAGCCACCAACAACAAAGCTATTCTTATATAGATAGATCTAATACATAACACTTTATTGGTAGAAATTTGTTTACACACAACACATAACACCTTATTGGTAGAACTGATGGAATGGTCCCCTCAAAAGTTTAAAACAAGCTAATCCAGGCTTGTTTGGGTAGTAGAGATTTAGAGTTGTTTTCGAAAGTTAGTTAAAAATTAGTTTTTTAACTTTTTTTTTTTTGAATTTTTTTTAAAAAAAGATGTTAAAAGGTAGAGAGATGATGTGATAAAAAATGGGTTAAAACTAGAAGATGGCTTTTAACCATCTTCCGAATTTGGTGCCCGAAAACAAACCTAAATGCCCTACATAACCCCCAAAAAAAAAAATGTTGTATATATTGTATTAACAAATTCACACTCTCCTCGACTCACTTATGAAGAAAGAAAATTTGTTAAAAGCAAATGCTAAGACTGCATTCAAAAAACCAACCCCCACCCACCCACCCACCCACATAACACCTTATTGGTAGAACTGATGGAATGGTCCCCTCAAAAGTTTAAAACAAGCTAATCCAGGCTTGTTTGGGTAGTAGAGATTTAGAGTTGTTTTCGAAAGTTAGTTAAAAATTAGTTTTTTAACTTTTTTTTTTTTTGAATTTTTTTTAAAAAAAGATGTTAAAAGGTAGAGAGATGATGTGATAAAAAATGGGTTAAAACTAGAAGATGGTTTTTAACCATCTTCCGAATTTGGTGCCCGAAAACAAACCTAAATGCCCTACATAACCCCAAAAAAAAAAATGTTGTATATATTGTATTAACAAATTCACACTCTCCTTGACTCACTTATGAAGAAAGAAAAATTGTTAAAAGCAAATGCTAAGACTGCATTCAAAACCCCCCCCCCCCCCCCCCCCCCCCCCACACACACACACACACACACACACACACACACACAAACACACACACACACACAAAATGCTAAGATTGCATTTGGTTTAGTTTTGAAATTAATTTTGGAATATAAATTTTTAGAAAGAGTTTTGAAAATTGAAAACTTGTTTGGTTATGAGTTTTGAAAACTAGTTTTTGAGTTGTGTATTTTGAAAATAGTTTTTAGAAATTTAAAAATTCAAAGCTTGTTTGATTATGAGTTTTCAAAATTAGTTTTCCAAAAAAGTATATATATATATATATTTGGGTCTTGTGTGTTTTTTTTTGTCTTATAGTCAAAACTTTTTTTTTTTATAATATTATAGCAATTTTATTGACTTCTTTTACATACCTAATCTAAATGTACTTTCTAGATGCATCTAATATAATTTATAGTGCGGAGTTTCACTCTTTATGTATTAGTTCTTATGAATGTTTTTAAAATTTTAACACTTCTTTTCTGATTCATATCCACTCATTCTACGTACATTTACAT
Organism: Camellia lanceoleosa; assembly: GCA_025200525.1. NCBI lineage: Eukaryota > Viridiplantae > Streptophyta > Magnoliopsida > Ericales > Theaceae > Camellia > Camellia lanceoleosa. The sequence continues at coordinate 30,090,768 of CM045768.1, read as the reverse complement.
TTAAAACGTTTCACATTTATGAAAAAAAAATGTATAAACTTATTGAATAATGAGAAATAAAAAAAAAAATGTTTGACCCAATTTAAAAATTAGTACAATTTTAATGTTGAATGTATTTATCAAATTTATCTTTCATTTCATCACATTTTGTTTACTATTTAAGTATATGTAAATCATATATATATATATATATATAAAACATAACAAATATGTGTATTCAAGAAGTTATAAGATTAAATGCAAGATATGAGCTAAGAATGATGAATTTGGAGCTAGATCATACATACATGCATAGTTTTGTTGAGTCTCATCATTTTTTAGCATGATTTATCATCCATGCTAAATTTAGAAGTTGAACTGTACATGCATTCAAGAATATGTTACTTTGTAGCTAAATTTCATGAGCCTTGGAAAAGAATTTGAGGGTAATTGATACATGCATGGTAGTTTAGGTTCCAATTATGAAATTTTGAGTTACAATTTTGCAAAATTATGAAGTTTTTGAACTAAGGATTCAATGTTGGCCATGTACTCATGTTTTTGAAGGGTTTCCATGGTTTTGGGTTGCATCATGCATAAATCATACATTGAACATGTGATTTGAAGTTCAAATTCAATTTTGAAAATTCCAGAATTCTGCCTCACCATTCGAGCAACCAATTTGTCGCTCGAGCGCATATCTCATGCATCTAGTAGTTTTACAGAGTTTTGTTGTTGGCTCGAGCAACCAAGTTGATGCTCGAGCGACCTCAGTTCATTTTGCACCTTGGCTTGACTGACTATCGAGTCTATATTCAGACCATCTAGTACTTTTGTAGACCATGTGGTTCACTTGAGCAACCAATGTTGCACTTGAGCAAAGTGTCCTGTTTTCAATAGCTTTTGAAAAGTCATGTTTTATCCATTTTGGCATTCACATCCCTCTTTAAACATTCTTAGCCTCTTAAATGAATCTGTGAGTTAGAATGAGACTTAAAAGAATTGAATAAGTTAAAGAATAATCCGATTAAGCAATGTGATTCAATGAGTATATGTTATGACTTGTGTAAGTTCATTCGCGAAGACGTGTCAGCAACCAAACTACTGTAAGTAATATCTTAGTAAATATATTTTCTTATTTACTCTGTTTTCTGAATGTCATAATGAAGTAAGTTTTCCGAATTCGTGATTTTGCAAATGTGAATAAGTTCCTATCTATTTGATCAACATAATAACTGTAAATGTGATTAATATGACATGGATGTATATGATGGACCTAAGATCGTTATGTATATTTGAATTGGACCCAAGGTCGTTTCGTATATTTGACAAGATGGACCCAATGTCATTCTGAATATTTGTCTGATTATCTGTTAGGAGTTGACCGAATAGTCATTATATAGCTGTAAATGATTGGATCCAAGGACGTTCCGTTAAGATATGATCAATTTTGTTCTGTATATTTGTTTTATGTTGGACCCAATGTCGTTCCGCCATCTGTTGGACCTAAGGTTGTTCCGTTATGAATTGTTTATGATATGGAAATACTTATGTTACTTAATGGAACTTATTCATATAATCCCTTTACTCTGATGTTATTCACTGAACGTTAGCTCACTCCGTATTCATATGTATGTAGGTAAGCGGGATGCCTAGCCTTAGTGAGCCTGTGAAAGAATTACTGAGTTTTTGAGGAGTCAACTAAGGATGCCTCATGCACAAGACTTTTATCTTTTGATTTTCTATTTTCTTTTGTTGGTCATGTTTGGCCACGTTTGTATATAAGTTTTGATATCTATGTTAATGTCATATGTATGATTTTGGACATGTATGATCCTTTCTATGTATGTATGGTGTGAGTTATTAATTTATAAGAAATTTTTGTTCATGCTATTTATACACAAGTTCATTGGGCAAATATTATATTTTTTCTTTTGATTCTGGCCCCATACAATTAAATATGATTTGTATTTTGTGGCCGTAGGTAATCTCATGATTACTAACGGGTTATGATCCTAACCTTTAGGGGTGAGTTTGGGTCATGATAATATATATGTAAAATATTATACAAATTAGTATTATATATTATACAAATAGTTGATAAATGTTTAAGATTTTTTTTTTCAATCAATTAGTAAATTAAAACTGTCCTAAATAGTCCAAATCGTGATTTGGTTACAATTTAATTTATAAATTTATTCTCAACCAAATCGCACCACAGACACTTATACGTAGAAATTCAACGTGATATGTAAGGTTACACAATATATATTCATCTTTTGAATATACAATTTTCACTTGTCATTAATACTAGCTAATTATTATTATTTTAATTTTGATGGAACTTTTTACCATAAATTCCTATTTAAAAGTTTTTCCAATAAACGGGACATGCATATTTTATTTTTTGTTGCATCACGAGTGCATTGAGTTACTTTTTGATAGAAATGTTATTTTTTATTTTTCGAACTTTAAATTTATACAAAATTGTGAAAATTTATTCAAAGATGGGATTTTTTTTTAGGGAGCTTTTTTGATAAATCCTCTGTCAAAGAATTTTATTCCATCCAACTCATATTATTTTTGACTATTCCATTAGGTCCTATTTGAGGTAAGAAGACTAAAACACCCTAAATCTCTCATACCCCTTATTAATGTTGATTGTCATTATGTTTTAGTAGTTCCCACGCATCAAGATGTTGACTATCATTATAATTGATGATGGACTGATTCCAACGGGAGAGGGGTCAATTCGATCCACACTTCTAACAACTTCGCTAGTCTTGAAGCCCATAGAACAATCCTGCAAAAAAGGTCCAAAGGAGGAGGTAATCCCTCGGCGGACCCTCCGACGATCGAGTTAGATTAGGAGAGATTGATGGTGTAGAGAGTAGAAGAGGAAAAAAATGAATAACTTAACTTTAATGCCTCTCGAAAACTTTCTTATATCTTTCATTCGTCATTTCCTTGTCCCTTCGGGACTATCGTGTTGGTCGAAAGTTTCTGTTCTAGCTTGCATCGTTCATGGTGAGTCTGACTCCTCCGACGTGAAGGGATTGTAGTATTTAATGCTGTGAGAGCCTCATTAATGGCTGATGTGTGATGCAATAACTATACAAGATCTTTGTCTACTTACGTGTCTAGGCCTCTGTTTGGCAAGTGTTTGAAAGTTATTAGTCTTGGCCTAGTATTGATTTCTCAGAGTTATTGGGCTTTGATCACTGGGATGTGGACTGGGCCCTGATTTGTGGGTTGGGTCCTTCTGGGTATCCATCGGTATCAGTAGTCCCCCAGTCCCGAGTATAACTTTAGTCCAACGAAGGAAATAGGAAAGGCGGAGGGAGTCCTCCAAGTTTGGGAAAGGGGTAGGGGTGAGAGGGGAGGTGGAATGATCGGGTGACGGCCAACAGTAGGAAGGGCTGACCGCGAGGGTGGTCGAGTGGGATCACCAACCCGAAGGAGGACTGACTGCAAAGGTGGCCGAGCAGGATGGCCGAGCGGGAGGAGAGCCGATTGTGAAGGTGGCTGTAGACACTCCCTTTTTGACGGCCTTTATGACTTGGACACCATCGTATGCACACCAGATGATGAGTCTATATGCTCGTCAAGTGCTTGAAGTTCTCCGCGGAATGCCACAGCTTTGAGCCTTTCAAACCCTGCACCCTTGTTGCTTCAGCTTTGGACCAAGCCTTGGTTCTTCAAGCCTGCAGCCTCTGGTGGCCTACCGGCCACAACTTTTGGGCTACCGGCCATCACTTTTTGGATGCCGGCCACTGATGCGGCTTATTGGCCACTAGTGATGGCCGACCGGCCACTAGTTTCTTTTGTAGATATTTTGTGTTAGCTGTGCCAGCTGTTTGCATAGATGCATGCATCTGCCCCTACGTGTAGGGCTGGATGTTTTTGAGGAAGGCTCATGGTTTTCTATATATAGGAAACCTCCCTTCATGTTTTAAAGATTAGAAAATTTTAGAACAAAAATATCTCTCATCTCTCTACAATTCTCCCTCTCTAGTAAATTCCTACACTTTTGCTTACAAATCTTCAACCTTTGCCTATACACTCTTAACCAAACCTTCTCATCTTTGAGCTAAGGTATTCTTGAGCCTTGTTGGAGCTCTAGAGGGTGTGTTTGCTTTGTTTTGTAGCTTGGAATTGGTTTTCCTCTTCAAAGATATAAAGCTTTGCCTATTTTCTTCCTTTTTCTACTCGTTTTCTTGTTATTTTTCAACTATTTTTTGGTTGTAAAACTTCTGTATTTTTGGGCTAAAACTTGGGTCCTAAGGCCATTAAAAGTTGGGGGGTGGTTCACCATTCTTTATATCTTGTTTTGGAATCCTTTCACTATCTTTTTCAGAGCTTTTAAACACTGATTTTTGGAGCTTTTTCAGTGGCCAAAATCATGTTTTGAAGGCCAAAATCATGTTTTGAAGTTCAAAATTGGAGGGGTTAGCCTCACCTTATTGTGTCTTGCTTACTAGCCTAGTTTGTGCCATGTTTTAGCATATTAATTTAGCTATTGATAGCTTAATTCAGCATGTTTTAGGACTATATTAGACTTGTTTTAACATTGTTTTGGGCTGTTAGTTGCATTTGAGCTTTGCTTTGCATGTTTAGAGTGTAATTGTCCTCACGAGTTTGGTGTTCTAGGCTTTAGACAATATCTCTTTTGAGTTGATAGCATTTATTTATGTTTTTCTCACTTATTTTCAGCACCAATCATCTCTGCAAACTCCCTCATTTCTTGGCTTTTGTATTGCTTTGAAAGTGGTTCAAACAACTTATTTTTTTAAAACATGAGATTGAGATGTCATATTTAATGATTTAATCCCTTTGGGAGTTCATTACCAATGATATGATGTCTCTTTCATGCCTAAAACAACTTTTGGTTTGAGCCTTCTTTCCATTTAGAGGACTTAAACTCACCATTGGACTTAATGAATTAAAGGGTGATTGGTAATCTAAAATTGAGTAACTAAAATTGAGGCTAAAAATGATGTAAGAAAATAATTTGTTTGTGTTCAATTAGACGTTAATTGAACACATGAAAGCTTGAGACATTTCATACTCATTACTGATGAAATGATTCAAGTTTCCAAAGCCACTGCTTCCCTTGATCTTCCATGATAAGGAGGTGGTTTTGAGAGTCTCATTTCATTGCATTTACTGAACTGGCATACTTTGGTTCACAAGCTACAATGCAATGAAATTGCTTGAGTTGGTGGTTTGTGGCTTAAGTTTGCTTCTCATTTGATTTGTTCATGAAAAGGAGAGGTGAACTGTGCAAACAACCCTTGAAAATGCCCTGTGCATGCTCTGTTTGTTCTCTGTTGCAACAAGGCGAATTGGGCAACAGTGGCCCGCAGGCCACTTTCCATGGCCGGTAAGCCACCTTTGATGGCTGGTTGGCTATCATTGGTGGCGAACAGGCCTCATCATTGGCCAGCCGACCACTGATGTAAAATTCAGCAGTGTGTTCCTTTAGCAGAGCAGAGTTATTCTGAAAGTGGGCAGAAATGTAAGTGTTTTCTGTGCAACAAAGGCTCTCCAGAAGCAAAATAGTGGCATTTTTGGGTGGAAACCGAGCATGCGCATGAACATCCTTCATTTCCTAAGGTGGAGTAGTTAACTTAGTGCTTAATTATTTAGCTTAGTTACTTTTTTTTTTAATTGCACTTGTGTTGTAATTATTTAATTAGTTAAAGTAGTTAACTAATTGTGTTGTAATAGTTAATTAACTAGTTAGTTAGTTAATCCATTTGTTGTTGTAATAATTAGTTAAGTAGCTTAGCTAGTTTATTCATTTCGGTTTGTAATAGTTAGCTTAATTAGCTTATCTTTAATTAGCTTAGCTTAGCTTATAGTTGAATTAGTTCATTCGAACTTTCCTTCGTGAAAGCGTAATGTAATAATGTGTATGTCTTCGAACCCCACGTCTTTCTCCCTTTTATTTAACTGCTTATGATGGTTAGTTTAGGGACATCGTGTTTTGTTTAGCATACTTCATGTTTGCATCCACTTGTATTGCATGCACCGAGGCTTGATTCATCATTCTAACTGCATTATTGGTTTAAATACTTCTTTGAATACGTGCTTAGACCGCATGCTAGTTAATTGATTTATATGCCATATTATTAGCTGAGCCTATTTAGATTGCCTATCGTATGTGTTGCATTAGGCATAGTGTATAATTAGGAATCATACATTTTTCTAACTCATTTTTCTTTTGGCTTGGAATACTAGTTGAGCCTTTGCTCGCTTTAGCATAATTGCATGAATGTTGATGTTACCATGTCTAGCATGCTTGCCTTGATGCTAATTGCTTAAGTGTTATAACTACTTGAATGCTTGTGGATGAAGGATTATTGCTTGAATTGAAATAATTTAAGTAATGTTCATATGTGATCACTTTTTCAAGTGGTACATATTTTCGAAACAATTTTCAAAACAAACATGAATTGAAATGTTCCAATTCTTGCAAAGTTAGTCTATACTTGTATGTGTGCATCACATAGTAATGCTAGCCTAATAAATCGGAACAAGAGCATATAATGTACATAAGATTTATATCATGATTAGTAGAGGCCGATCTTTGATCCGGCAAGTGGGGTTGCTCAATTCATGACCTTCCCCTCTCGTACCTAAGTTTCCGAGCTGAGACAATCTTGGTGATGATGGACACGTGACCTTTGGCATGAGTCGTGAGTTTCCTAAATTTTTTAAAAATATTTAGGTGGCGACTCTGTATCTAGCAAAGCAGTTCATTTTTGGCAATTTGATTCAAAATCAACTTTCCAAAAGATTTTCCGGATTTGGACTCTTTGGTGATTATCTATTTCACATTGCACTTGTGGAATCAGATTCAGAACCGCGGGAATCCGAACTGTAGGGCTTATTTTGACTTCTGAAAAGGGGCACGAAAAAGTCGAGCTACAGTTTCTGGTGACTCTGCTAAGGACTTAGAGAACTTGACTTGAACTTCATGATATGAACTTTTATTTACACTTATATGTTTCTTTGCATTACATTTGCATTAGTGCGTTTAAGTCACTGTGTTTTCCTTTTATTATTCCTGGATGGTTTGCCAGAGGCTTGCCTGAAAAGTTTGCCAAAAGGCTGACTGGTCATGAGCTTTACCATGATGGGAACACAACCCTTGAATCTGGACTATTGCTGTACCGTTTAATCCTCCTTTCACTTCTCGGTGTTAGGTGTGAGAGGTATACTAGGTAGTCTTGCTGAGGTACCCTTTTTGACCATTTGGCCTAATTGCATAACGAAAAAACTGTAGAGACTATTCTAAACTAGGACAGGATGCTCACCTGAATACAGGATTGCGTGAAACCGTTTTGTTTGAATAGTGAACCATAGCTCCTGACGAAACTAGGACAGGGTAACCCTACCCCCTTATAGGGGTGTTTTAGTTCTCACTTAACTGGTATGTGCTTTACAATGAAACTGTACATGAACATGTGTATCAGTTGCAAGTTAGGTATCAATTTTGGGGGCAGAATTCAGTGTTGAGTGCACTCCTATAGCTTTGATTACATCTGTGTGTTGTTAACATCTGAGCTGAGGTGCTGTGCGATTTCTAATTACTGCTTTCTTTTTGCTTTATTTCTTTTTGTTAGGTAGTATAACACCATAGCTTCAAAAAGTTCGGATATCCTCTAAGTGCTCTAGACTTGTGTCAGAAGGCTTTATAGAGCCGGAGATCTTGTTAGGGGACAACCCGTGTTTACTTCTCTCCCACCGGTTACTTGACAGAGAAGAGTTGGGCACAGTTCACCAGTCTAGTGTCTACAGCAATCACCCCTCACTTCACTTGCATCTAGTCAGACTTAGTCTTCTACATCTAGTCTAGTACAAGATCATTCGTCTATTCCGATGACACAATATCCCCTGGTCAGTATGGAGGAGTTGATTCATCATCTTCAGCAATAGTTGAAACCATGCAGCAAGACACTGCATGTCAAGCTGAGGTTACATCACATCAGGCTGAGGTCATAAATAGGCTGCAATAACAACAGCCATAGTTGGTAGCTGCTTCTGTATCCCATGCACCTCCTACGGGTGTCCCAACACCCAGAGCCATAGCTCATATTGCCAATGCCCAGGCTGAGATTCGGGGCAATCTGGCAGAGCCAATCCCACCACAGGCCTCCAAAGCACCTGTGTATCAAATCGAGGCTTCATTTGAATTTGAGGTTGACCCAAGTGTGCTTAAGGTTAACAAGCTAGAGAAGTTATTCAAAAGGGCACAAGGTGTTAACTCCATCCCCAACATAGAAGATGGGTATACCGACTCTGTAATGACATTGACAGATCGGTTCAAAATGCCGCATATCGATAGATTCGATGGTTCTGGAGACCCTATGGTTCATCTTCGGCTATTTTCAGACACCATGCGACTGATGGGCCCAACCAGATTGTAGAAACTCTCACTCTTTGGCTTGACCTTGTCTGGTATAACCACCATATGGTATACGAAACTGGAGGATTCTATTAAGTAGAGTTGGAAGGAAATGGCTAAGGCCTTTATTGCTCAGTACTTGTATAACACACAAATCGAGGTCACAACTCGTGATCTTGAAGCGACATGCCAAGAGCCAAAGGAGGGCTTTTCAGAATTCATGATGAGATGAAAGGCCAAAGCTTCAATGATGACTACACGACCTTCCGAGAAAGACTAGATAAGGATGGTAGTTTGTAATCTGCACGGGAAATTATTACAGAAAATGATCATCCTACCTGTGTTCACATTCACTGAGCTCTATGAGATGGGGGTTCAGATTGAAGACATCGTGAAACAAGAGCTGATTACTGATGAGAAAGAGCAGACCAAGAGGCCTTTTGTGCGCAATTTTAATGCAACCACCAGTGGTAGCACAGCTGTACGGCTGTTAGATGTGAGCATTGTCACTACCACAACCAAGACTGCCAATCCCTTTTCCAATATAGCTCCATAAACTTCAAATAACCCCGCCCAATTCACCGATGTTAAGAATTTTGCTCGGGATCATAGCATCTTGAGTACAGAAGATACTGAGCAGCAGGCTGCACTGAAGTAGTTCAAGCAGGAAAAGGTCGAAGATCTCGAGAGGGCTAGAAAGACCAAAGACCCTGTGGGGACGGAATGCGCTGTGAGCACAAGAATGGGAGGTGCTGTGCGCACAGGAACAGTTGTAACAGAACCAAATAGCTGCTTGTCGATGGCCGACGGTATGTGGTGGGAAGACGACGACCTATGTCTTGTCCACACAGACGAAGATTGGGGACAAAACCAACCGGATGATACCTGGTATGTGGGAGAGGTAGACCACATGACCAGGAGTGGGCGGTATTTCAAGCCCCCACACTTGGATCAACCAGAGGCGTCCGGGAAGGACAAGGAAGCAGAGAAGCAGAAAGAAAAACTGCTTGAGGAGGAAGCTGTACTGAAACAGCTCAAGAAGATACAAGCAGACATCTCCATCTGGAGACTGCTTATGGCCTCAAGAGTTCATAGATAGGCTGTCCTTTCTGCAATGGACAAGGCCAAACTTTTAATCGATACCACGCCTGAACAGCTGGTGGGGCTGGTCTTTCTGGGAGGAGCTTCCCCGACATTGACCTTCACTGACAAGGAACTACCGCCTGAGGGCTCAGATCACAACAAACCACTCTACATCTCTGTGGAGTGCAAAGAGAAATAGATACTAGTAGTTCTTGTTGACACAGGATCTGCCATCAACGTGTGTCCGTCGAGGACGGCATATGCTATTGGGTTGAAGACCGCTGATTTTGTGCCTACTGCTGAGGTGATTCGAACATATGACAATACTAGTAGAGAAATGATGGGGACTGTGCAGATTCGGACTCAGGTTGGTCTAGGACAACACGATATTGACTTTCATGTCTTGGATGTTCCCGCGACCTTCAATCTACTCCTAGGACGGCTGTGGCTACACCAGGTGAAGGTAGTCTCTTCCACCGTGCACCAAATGCTTAAATACCCCTACGGGAAGGGGGTGGCTATAGTTTTTTGAAATTCTTCAATCCATCTCCTGCCAGAGGTTTCTACACCAGTTCTGGAGATCGAACATGGTGCGGAGCATGTGTTCCTGTTAGGATTTACCCTAGCCGAGGCCCGGGTTGTACAGAACATCTTAGCTGTTGATGAGGGGTTGTATGTCAATGCACAGTCGTGTACCTTATGAACAAGCTCCAGCACATCCCCGGGATGAGATTAGGGAGAAGTGGCCAGAAAGGCATTGCAGCGTCGGCCGAAGTGCCGCATAACCAACATACCTTTGGTTTAGGTTATCTGCCTACCAAAGAGGATTGGATGAGGAAAAGAAAAGAGATCGCTGGAAGAACCAAAGCAAAGCAGGCCGGGAAGCATTATGAGTTGATGCATCGGCCTATCCAGGGTACCCTAGATGGGCGCTTTGTTTGGGAGGGGGGAAGACTTCCCGTTCTGCGGCTTCCCAGAGCCATGGCTAAATGTAGAGAGGCGGCGCTTGTCAAGGTTTGAAATTTTCTTTGACTTGCAATTGTCTGGCGATGATGTTGCTGAGGAGCAAACAAACCCACCAGCTGAGGTTGAACAGTACAAGGAGGAGGATTCCGAGAGTGCAGAGTTTGAAATGGGGGTAACACTGACTTCTCTACTTTCAGATCGTCCGATCGTACATGAGTGCTTGGGGGATAACTTCTCGATGTCCATGATTGGGAATGAAACGGCTACAAGCCCATTTTCAAACATTCTGGATGCATCCATCGCACCCTCCCTCGTCTGGCAATACGAGGAAGGATTTTTATTGAGCAGCACCAGGTCAGGTAGTGAGTCGGAATCTGATTCCACTAAGTCTGTGGAGTCAGAATCAGGTTCCAGCTCGTCTGAGTCTGAGTCCAGTATTCTTGAAGGTGACAACCCGTATGCCACAGTCCTGTCTAGGTTGTCTTTTTCTTTTTCCTTTGAGTCTGTTGTAACAGAGGAATCAGGCGATTTAGAAGTGATTAATGGGAATTGTGCGGCTGTGGCCTTCGAGTACTTTTCTGTACCCTTAATTTATTCCATTAATCAGGACTTTCAAAATTTCGATGAAAACAACGAGGAAGAAATTCCTCCGGTTTTGAAATATTTTCTTGATCAAGAGCAGGAGAGGTTTGTAAAATCACTGGTTGATGAAATCACCACAATTAATGTTGGTACTGAGGAGGACCCGTGACTGGTCCAGATTGGGTCCATGTTGTCTTCGAAGGAGCGCGAGTGCTTAGTCACTTTGTTAAAAGATTTCAAAGACGTTTTCGCGTGGTCCTACGAAGACATACCTGGAATCAATCCTGAGATTGTATAGCACCGGATCCCTCTTGACCTAGAGGCTCGACTTGTTAAGCAGAAGCTCAGAAGGATCCGCCCAGACTGGGCTCTCAAGATCAAGGAAGAGGTCACTAAGCAAATTGACGCAGGGTTCCTGCTGGTATCTGAATATCCAACTTGATTGGAAAATATAGTTCCGGTGCCGAAGAAGGACGACAGAATTCGGGTATGTGTAGACTTCATGGATTTGAACAAAGCCAATTCGAATGACGACTTTCCTCTGCGGCATATCGACGAATTAGTGGATTTCACTGTTGAGCATGCGCTGCTCTCATTCATGGATGGATTTTCAGGCTACAATCAGATTTTGATGGCACCCGAAGATCAGGAGAAGACTGCTTCCACCACCCCGTGGGGAACCTATTGTTATAGGGTGATGCCGTTTGGGCTGAAGAACGTTGGAGCTACATATCAACGGCCTGCGACCATAATTTTGCATGATATGATCCATAAAGAGGTTAAGGTGTATGTGGACGACATGATTGTCAAGTCTAAGGAAAGAGAGGGCCACTACATCGCCTTACGGAAATTCTTTCAACAGATCAAAGAGTATCGGTTGCGGTTGAATCCTCAGAAGTGTACATTGGTGTTACAGTAGGGAAAAAGCTGGGGTTCTTGATCACACAGAGAGGTATCGAGGTCGATCATTCCAAAATCAAGGCCATCTTAGAAATGCCACCACCGAGGACTTAAAAGGAGGTGCGAGGCTTTCTGGGTAAAGTGCAATTCATAACACGGTTTATTGCAAAATTAACCTTGACTTGTGAACAACTCTTTGGTCTCCTGAAGAAAGGAACGAAATTCCAGTGGGACGACCGATGCCAAGTTGCTTTCGAGCAGATCAAGCAATATTTACAGAACCCACCTGTGTTGTCACCGCCTAAGCCGGGAAAATCGTTGATTCTGTATCTTTCAGTGATTGAAACTACAATGGGCTGCATGCTTGCACAAGAGTCTGAGGACAAGGTGGAGAAGGCTATCTACTACTTGAGCAAGAAAATGCTGGATTATGAGACCCGCTACACTCCGCTGGAGAAGGCTTGTCTGGCCTTGGTATGGGCTACCAGGAAGCTGCGGCACTACTTGTTAGCTCACTCCGTAATACTGGTTTCGAGATTAGATCCCATCAAATATCTCTTCAAGAAACCAGCACTTACGGGTAGGCTAGCCCGTTGGTTGCTTTTGCTTTCCGAATTTGATCTGAAGTCCATGACGCACAAGTCAGTGAAAGGGAGAGCGGTAGCGGAGTTCCTAGCCGATCACCCAGTTGAAGGGGATGAAGCAGTTGAATATTTGTTCCCAGACAAGGCCATTCTGCATGTCGAAGAAGAGACTTGGACGATGTACTTAGACGGAGCGTCAAACCAATATGGGTATGTGATAGGGGTGTTGCTGATAGTACCCGACAATTCCCACATACCCTTAGTATTCAAACTCCAGTTCAGAGTGTCGAACAATGAGGCAGAATATAAGGCATGTATTGCTAGATTAGAAGCCGCCCTAGAACTAGGGGCAAAACGGTTGGATGTCATTGGGGACTCGAACCTTGTTGTATCTCAAGCTAAAGGAAATTGGAAAGTTAAAGAAAAAAAGATGAGAATCTACCACCAGACCTTAGACGTGTTGATTCCTCGGTTTGAGAAATTGAATTTCGCTCATCTGTTAAGAGAGAACAACAGGCTCGCTAATTCATTAGCAACTCTATCTTCTATGATAGACATTTCTTTCGGAGTCCGGATGCGTCCGATCATCATTGAACAAAAATTTGTGCCGGCCTACGAGCTAATTGCTGCCATAGATGAAGCACAAGATGAGAATCCCTGGTATTACGATGTCTGGAACTTCTTGCGTATCCACCAGGGGCAAATGCCAAAGATAAGAGGGCAATTTGAAGAATGGCTGCTTAGTTCATCGTCTGTGAAGGTAAACTGTACAAGAGAGGTCATCTCGGGATGCATAAACTGTGTGTTAATGCTAAGAATCCAAGCGCCTGATAGAGGCCATCCATAGAGGAGAGTGTGGATCGAACATGAACGGGGTGATGCTAGCCCAGAAGATACTTAGACAAGGTTATTACTGGTCCACCATGGAGGAGGATTGTATCGACTTTGTCCAGCGATGCCACAAATGTCAGATCCATGCAAACCGCATGAACATTCCACTGTCGAAGCTGTACAACATGACTTCTCCATGGCTGTTTTCAGTCTGAGGGATTAATGTAATTGGGACTGTCACTCTGAAGGGGTCTAATGGGCATGAGTACATTCTGGTAGCAATAGACTACTTCATGAAGTGGGTTGAGGCCCAATCTTATGCGGTGTTGAAGGCATCGCATGTCGCAAAGTTCATCAAGAACAACATCATCTGTCGCTACGGGGTCCCGAATGAGATTATTTTGGATAATGGTTCCCACTTCAAGAAAGAGGTGATCGACTTGTTGGAGAAGTACAACGTGGCTTTTCATAAGTCATCTACATATCGGCCGTAGACCAATGGAACAGTTGAGGCCACCAACAAGAACATCAAGCACATTCTACAGAAGATGGTGAAAACCTACCGGGATTGGCCAGATAAGCTGCCATTTGCTCTGTGGGGCTACCGAACTTCAATTCGAACTTCTACTGGGGCAACTCCGTATTCCTTGGTTTATGAGATGGAGGCTATTCTGCCTATCGAAGTTGAGGTTCCGTCATTACGAGTATTGGCTGAGTGTCAGATAGCTAAGGCAGATTGGCAGCAAAGTAGGTTCGAAGAACTCATGCTCTTTGATGAAAGAAGGCTGAAAGCATTGTATCACGTCTAGGGTTATCAGCGAAGAATTGCCAGGGCTTTCAACAACAAAGTTAAGTCCAGAAATTTGAAGGAAGGGGATCTAGTGCTCAAAGGCAACCGAGCTCCCATCTACAACCCTAGGGGCAAGTTCAAACCAAATTGAACTGGTCCTTACATCATCAAGTCTATTTGGTCGGGTGGAGCTATCGTTCTGATGGACCTAGATGGCCTAGAGTTCTCCCAGCCGATCAACATGGACAAGTTGAAGAAATACTATCCCTGAGTGGCTCGCTAGGCTGAAAACCTGAAAGGGCGACCTAGGCAAAAGTTAGAGCACAAGAAAATTTGAAATAATAAAAACTGAGCTTGCAAGGTTGAAAACCCAGAAAGGGCGGCCTTGGCAAAAGTTAGAACGCAAAAGGAGAGTGGTAATACATGAGTGAACCTGAGCCGAACTACGTAAGGCTTGATTTCCATCTTCGGGATATGTAGGCAACTTCAGTCTGAAGTCCAGCCATAAACACTTCCCCGATCAACTTTGTCCATGTGATCATGTTGGCTCATCTTTGTCTATTCTGCATCCAAGAGCTCGGTTGTGATCTCCAGATGCAGTGCTATTCAGACTAGGGGCAACTTTTGCAGTTGATGAGGATCCGACATTGTACATCTCAGTGATAGATCTCGGGCGTGTCCAGTTGTGATCCATATAAAATGGTTTTGAAAAGTTTTAATAAAAGTTGATTTTGCTCAAATTAATCTTTTTACAACTTAAACCATTTTTGGACCAAATGGAAAATTTTCAGTACCCACAACTTTCAATTATATTGATTTCAGTACGGAGTTCTCCTACTCTTGAATACAAATTGAAGTTGCTTTTTATTACATTCATAAAGAAAACTTGAAAGTACTGATTAAAGCAAATAAACTCAGGGCATAGTCAGGTGTTCCTGCGTCCCCTCCCAGAGCTGGTCGAAGCCTCTGATGCCAAAGTAGGCCCCACCTGTGCCTCTTCATCAAGCCAAGCTATGCACTCATCAGAGAGGGTGCAACTGAAAGTGGGAGCGGGGGCCAGAAGCTCTCTCGTCCTCAATGCTGTGCATACCGAGCTAGCTGTGCGCCTCAGACCGGAAATGCAGCAGGGTACTCTATCCCCTTTGCTGGGCAAGTCTGATCATGTCCAAACTGATGCCAGAATCGGAATGGGAAGTAAAATACACAGTATGTCAGGCCGATCAATAGAATCCCAGGCTGGCGAGACATGCTGTAACTCATCGCCAGCAGATTGAGCCAATGGCAACATCAAGCAATACTGGTAGCGGATAGACTGCACATCCATTCATACCACCATCCCTTGTCAGGGGCATCGACTAGACGTCGCTGAAAGAAATAGCCGCGAACTGAATATGCTAGGCATGAGTCCACAATCTTCAACTTATCCATCAACCATATCCAAGGAGGGATGAAAAATGAGAGATTAAAGAATAGAGAGGTGTACGTTAAGAGAAAAGTGAGAAAAAGGGTTTTGAGAGAAAAACTGAGCCTGAAGGCCGAGTGATGTGAGAAATATATGTGAGATGGGGTGGGAAACATTACCTGTAGCAGTAGTGGACTCCCCGCGAATCTAGTCGTCTCTCAGCGATGAAAAGCATCTAAGCCCATCAATGTCTCAGCTAGTGTCATGGCGATGCAGCTCTTGCCCTCTTTTAAGCCTTGGGCAACCTCAATCAACTGGATGCTAGACCCTCCAGAGCCTGAGGCAAACAAGAAATGAGACAGCATGCACAAGCAAAGTGCATGTCGCCAAAAACCCTACCAGTGATGATCATCGCGGTCACGACATCAGAAAACCGATGAACCAAGCTGGGGATGTCCAATTCTCCATCGCGGATGAAAGACCGAGCATCATGCATAGTAAGCCCGCACATTCGTCCTAAGGCTTGGATGTGGCCAAAGCAGAATTGCGGCAAAATCTCTTCCTCGTGCTTGGACTCCATCAAAGCATGGAAGTCTTCAAAAGTGGGACATATCTCTTGTCCGCTAAAGCTAAAAACATGGGTGATTGAATTCCAAAACCTTGCCGCGGCATGAAGGAACGGAAAACGCAGTGGGGTGCGGCCCAGCGTGAATAGTGCATTTATGCCGAAGCCCCGAAAGTTTAACTTTTCTGAGCCATCCAAGGTAGCAATCCAATTTGTGAGATTTTTTACAAGAAACGCCTCCATTTTGGTGCAAAATTGAGTTAGAATGAGGGAACCCCGAAGCTGGAACCTTTATGAAGGATAAGGCACTGTTTGGAGGACAAGCGTCAGAAAACTGGAGGTCCCCAGGCCAAGTGGTTAGGCGACCACTTTTTCTGGTCGGCCAGTTGTAGACACCCATTTTTGACCGTCCTCAAGACTTGGACGTCACCGTTTGAACACTCGGTGATTATCAATGTTTGTGTTCGTTTGGAGTTCCCGGGGGGCTCGGCTACACGCCTTGCCTCAGGATCTCCGAACTCGACCGTGTTGTGTCTGGTTTTGCACCAAACACTTGTGTTTTGTCTTGGAAGGGCTGGGAATGGCTTATTAGCCATCCCCACACACCACCGGCCCTCCCCTACTATCACCGGCTACACATTGGTTCTACCGGCATTGTTTTGTCAAAAGATTTAGCCGGTCGGCACTATATGTTGCCGACCGGCACATTTTTGTGCCGATGATCCTTTTTGTGGCTGGCGTGCACTCTGTACACCTCTAAGGCATGGTGCATGCCAGCTGTGCCAGTTGGAATGCACCCTCATACTCCCCCGTGCACAGGTGTGACCATTTTGCACCCTTTGCACCCTTGAACCCTCTAAGCTTCTAGAAGCTTGGCCAGCTGTCTTGGCTTCTCCAAGAAGCCAAGACCCCTTTGTACCCCCATTTGAACCTTTTCCTTTGCTTAGCCACTAAGTTTGGCCTTGCCTTGGCCTATATAAACACCACCCCTCTCCCTTTGAGAGGGGTTAGCCATTTTCAACACAAAACCAGAGCTTCTATATCTATATATCTGTGTTGTACTCTCTCTCTCTCTATATATATATATCTCACTCTCTCTCATCCTTGTGTGTGATTTTTGAGCCTAAATAGTGTGTTTTTACCTCACTTTTGCACTAATACACACACCATTACACCTTACTTCGAGATTGAGGGACTTGGAGGGTTGTTTGTTGATTTTTTGGACTGGTTTTGATCACTAGAGGAGGGCTGCACCACCTGTTCTTCAAGTTTTCTTCAAGGGTGAGCTAGTTACTTTAGTTTTCCTATTTTTGCAACTAGTTTTTACCTATCTTGCTTTGTGTTTTAGGCTTTGTGTATAACTAAAAAAAGTCTTATTTTTTCTTTCTTTTGAACTCTCATTAAGGTTGTTTTATGGTTTGAGTGCAAACTCACCCTCTTAAACCTTATTTTGGCCTATTTAGTTGCTTTTCTTTGAAGCCTTGTTTGCTTTGTTGTTTTTGTCTTCTCATCCCTGAAAATCAGAGGGTTTTTAGTGTTGAGGAAAGTGTTTTGAAGTCTTGTATAGGGGAGGGACACCCCTCTCCCCTTTGTCCCTTTCTTGCCTTTGTCTTTGGCCAAAAGGGTAGCATGCATGAGTGGTTGCATTTGGCTTCATTTCAGAGTTTTTCTTGGTGTTTTGGAGCATGTTTAACCTCTGTCTAATGTGAGTTTGTTGGCCCTTAACATGCTTTCTATACTTGCTTTGTACCCCTCCATTTTGCTTGGAAATGGGCCGTGCCATTAGCCTAGTATATCCTCATGTTTTAGCCTAACATTTTGAAGCATTTGATCATGATTTGTCATGTTTTAGATCTGTTAGCCACTGATTTTTCCATGTTTGGTGTGCTTGATGTGGTTACTTTGTGTTTTGGCTTGTAAGCCTTAAGCATATTGACCTCTAACATGCTTAACTTGGACCATCCTCATGATTTGGCATCATTTAGGGTCATATTTCAGCCCATAAATCATGTTTGTATGTTTGCATATGTGGCTTATTTCATGCTTTTAGAGTGTGCCCTTTTATGCCTAGGAATAGGTCTTATGCAAGCATTGTATGTTTAGAGCATTTCGGGGATGCCATATCAAGGGGATTTGGGTGTATTTTTGCATGCTAGAACTCGGTTTTTATGTGCCTAATATATGCCATGAGTGGTCATGATAATGGTAGTAAGATGCTCTCTTTGCTACTATAGGTTTAGGCCCGTTTGTTTGCATGCTTGCATGAGTGTTGGTCTACTATTTTGGGTATGTTTTGCCACTGTTTTGGGGAGGTTTGAGGTCTGCCCTATTGTGTTTAAGTCCACCATTGCACATTTATTTGATGCTTGTTGCATGCTTGGTCAATATAGTCTTGACATATGACAATCCTATTGCCTTAAGTGCCCATGTTTGCATCACACTTTGTATCTTGCATACCTAGTATTGCACACTTGTCATAATATGTTGCATTACATTTGGTATGTTTTGCATTTCATCTCACATTGCACCATTTGAGCCATGTTTGCATAACATGCATTGCATTACTTGGTTTGGGGATGTCAAACCAAGTGTGAGAAATGAGGGGCGTTTGTACTTCAAGTGACAAAACACACCTCAATTCTCATGTCACTAGGGCCCTTGATCTTGACATGATAGGGACTTAGTTCTCATTTGGTATGTTGCATGCATTTTACATTGAAATGCAATCTTGGTTCCTTAGGTTATCATGCACCAAGATGCATAATTGATGGGCCAAGAACCAACGGTCATGCTTCCTTGAGTCCCATACATGATAGGGGGCATTGGCCATGCTTATATGTGCTCAAAAACTCCATGTCATGCACCTCGTTGCCGCTGTGCCAAACTGCCCTCTGCAGAATTTTGTGCCGTGCAAGATATAGTGCCGACCGGCACTATATAGGTGGCCGATAACCTCATGGACAGCCGGTGGCTATTTTGGATGGCCGGTGAACATTCCCTCCAGCCGGTGGTGTACAGAAGCATGCAAGGAAGGCATCCTGAGACTTTGGTAATTTTTGGAGAGACAGGGTAGTAAAGACAGAAGCAACAGTGGCATGGCATGGGTTTTCCGGGCGAGTCGGATTCGAGCATGCATCATTCGCGCATCCCGAGGTAGGAGCTGTGGCCACCTTTCCTTTTTTGCATTTAATTTGATAATTACAATTCTGTAATAATTTATTATGTATTCGGACTGTATTATTTGGGACTGTATATTCTTTTGGTCCCTCTGTGTGAGGGCATATTTGTAATAAGTGTGGGTGAGTGTGTGTATGTCTTCCAACTCCCATTTCTTTCTTCCCTTTTATTTACCTGCTTATGATGGTAGATTAGGGCACATTTAAAATTAGCATACCTTATGCAATGCATGCGTGCATCCATGCATTTGTTGACATGCATCGGGCTCGGTACATCATACAAACTGCATTGTATTTCAATTCCAAATTGAATACGTGTTATTTGTAGCATCCTACATGCCATGTTTAGGATAGCCGAGCCTGCCTAGATTACATATTTGCATGTGTTGCATTAGACATTTCGGTATGCTTAGGTCCATGCATGGATTTCTAATGAGCTTCTGTTTTGGCTTGGAGTACTAGGTGAGTTTTTATGCTTTAGCATCCTTACACGTGTGTGAGTGTTGCCATAATAGCATGACTACCATGAGGCTAAGTGCTTATGTGATATAACTGTTTGAATGCCTGTGGATGGAGGTCAAATTACCTAGATTGGAATAATGCATTAAAACTGTGAGTTTTAAGCCCACCAGATAGTGGCAAAACTGTCTTTTCTAAAAGCCCACTTGAGGGTGGCAAAACCTGCATTTTAGCCTACTTGCGAGTAGCAAACCATTTTCAAAACAAACATGTAGTGTTTTGTTCCAATTTAGGCGATTTGGTCTATACTTGTTTGCTGTAAGCATAACATAGTAATTCTAGGCTAATAACCGGAATAAGAACACATAACGTTTTCAAAATTGGATATCACGGTTAGTAGAGGCCGATCTTCGGATCGGGCGAGAGGGGGTGCTCATAGCTGACCTTCCCCAATCGTACCTAAGTTCCCGAGCCGAGGCAACTTTGGTGATGACGGACACGTGGCCTTTGGCACCGAGTCAGGGTTTCCTAAATTCACCCATTAAAAAATATTTAGGTGGCGACTCTGTATCTGGCAAAGCAGTCCATGTTTGGCACTTCTTTTCAAAAATCAGTTTTTTTCTCAAAACGATTTGCCGGATTTGTACTCTTTGGTTCAGATTACGAACCATAACACAAAAAGGGAGTCCGAACTACTGTAGCGAGGTGCCCCGCGGGCTTGTTACAGTTTCTGGCGACTCTGATGGGGATTTTAGAGAGCTTGACTCGAACTCATGATATCCTGTTTTGACTACACTTATGTGTTTCTTTGCATTGCATGTGCATTGGTGCGCCTAGGATACCGTGTTGGCCATCTGTTATTCCTGAGCGGTTTGCTGGAGGCTTGTCTTGTCAAGGCATGACCATAAGGTTGATTGGTTGCGGGCTCTGCCAGTATAGGAACACAAACCCCGGTTTTACCGGGGCACCCTTTTTGACCATTCGACCTAGTGCATATTCGGATCCATAGTAACCATTCCAAACTAGGACAGGTTGCTTACCCGATACAGGTTGTTTGAAACCGCTGTGTGCGTAGTGAAAACCTAGCTCCTGACAAAATAGGACAGGGAAACCCTACCCCAACATAGGGGTGCATTGGCTCTCTTTTACATGTTATGTGCTTTTAGAGTGTATCTCTACAGGGAATGCGCACATCCTATGAAGTTTTAATATCCACTGAGGGCACCAAGAATGAGATTTTGGGGAATCAGTTATCTGTGGGTATCAGATTCAGACATAGGGGCAATGATTCAGAAACAGTGATCAGTATTTGAGGAACAGTGAATCCAGTTCACTAGCAGTGTGTGATGATAACCGAACCGTGTGTTGTATGTTTATTTTATGATGTTGCGCTGTCCAATTGTCTGTTTATTTATACGCTTTATTTATCTTTTTATTAGGTAGTTAAGCACGATTGCTTCTGACCCAGTAGATACTCCCTAAGCACTCTGGACTAGAGGTCGTCGACTCCATCGATCTGAGGATCTGGTAGACGGACAGCCAGTGTACTACTCGCTACCCCCAGTTACTAGACGGAGGTCAGTCAGGCAGAGGACATTAGTACAACAGTCAGTTCAGAGGGCCTTATCTACCCCACCTGTGTTCAATAGGGATCAGGGTTCCATGTCACCAACAGAGAGAGAATATATACCGATAATTCAACCAGAACAGAATAGTATGGCTAGTTTGGAGGAGATGGTGCGCCACCTCCAAGAGAGCATGAAAACAATGCAGCAGGATGCCGTTCGTTAGGCAGAATTCGCCAAGCAACAGGCCACACTGGTGAAGGAACAGGCAGAGACAATTGCTAGGCTAGAGCAAAGAAACCGAGCTGCTTCAGATCAAGTTCCTTCCCCATCAGAGTTCTCAACCTCTGGAGACAACCAATGTTCAATGATACTGACTTCCCACAGGACCACCCCCACCTCTAACCATACCTCAAATCCAACCTCAGCTATCAAAAACACCCACCAACCTACTAGACTCTCCCTTTGAGTTCGAGACTGATCCCATCGCACTAAAGTTGAGCAAACTTGAAAAGTTGTTTAAGAGATCCCAAGGGGTCAAGACCATCCCCGACATTGAAGATGGATATACCGACACAGCTGTGACGCTGCCCGACAGATTCAAAATGCCTCATATTGATCGATTTGACGGGTCCGGCGACCCCATGGTGCACTTAAGACTGTTTTCAGATGTCCTAAGGCCAATGGGCCTCAGTAGGCTTCAGAAGTTGTCTTTATTTGGCCGAACCCTGTCAGGTGTGGCGGCCATATGGTATGCCAAGCTAGAAGATGACGTCAAGAGAAATTGGGACGAGATGGCTGAGGCCTTCATCGCGCAGTACTCGTACAATACACAGATTGAGATTACAACCCGTGATCTCGAGACGACTAGGCAAGAGCCTAAGGAGAGTTTTTCAGAATTTGTAACCAGATGGAGGGCCAAGGCTTCAATGATGACCTTGAGGCCAACGAACAAGGACCAGATTCGGATGATTGTGCACAATCTTCAGCCGAAATTGATGCAAAAGATGATAGTACTCCCCTTTCCTACCTTCTCTGACCTACATGAAATGGGGGTACAGATTGAGGATGCCTTGAAGCAAGGCTTGATTGATAACGACTGGGAGCAACCCCGACGAACTTTCAATCGTGGTAGCAATGCAGGCCCGAGCGGCACCACAACTACAAGAGCCTCTGAAGTAAGCACGGTTACCGCTAACCCCCTCCAAGAAATACGGCAGCTGCACCATTCTCCGGTGTGTCCGGAAGTAACCCACCAACAGCCAAGTACCCACCCAAGAACACCAGAACCTTCGCCCCACTTTATATGCCCCTGTCCAAGGCTTTGGGGGTGCTAATCAAAAAAGGGCACTTGAAGCCCCTGGAGCCGCGGCCCCTACCAGAAAAACTTCCCCCTACCCATAACCCAGCCAAGTATTGTGCGTTTCACCAGCAGCACGGTCACGACACCGACCAGTGCTATCGGTTACGCCATGAAATTCAAGATCTCATCGATAACGGGGTGATTTTGCCTCCCGAGAAGCCCAATGTTACTACAAATCCCCTCCCCACACATAACCAAGCTCCACCGCCCAAAAGACTTAATTTCATCCATACCGGGGCCGTGTCCTACGACCCTAGTATCTATATCACACCTACCCACCTGCCTAAACCGGAGGTGTTTCTTCCCGATTGCACCGACTTGTGCATGATGGACATCTCCATGACCCAACCCAAGCCAGCAGTGGTGACCACCGAGAACAGAAGAGAGGAAATCCCAAAGGAAAAACAATTGGTTGAGCCAGAGTCCGCGGAATCAGGGAATCATGTTGAGAAGATATATAGTCTGGGTGACTACATTTCATCGATAGGCCAAGATGGGCCCGGAGTAGAATCGCTAATGGAAGGAGAATTGTGTGTGATTCACGGGGATAGTTTGGGACAGGAAAGAGATGGTGTAACAGCTGTGGGGGAGGACTTTGCCGATCTCCAGTTTTACAGTGACCAAGACCCATATAATGTAGCAATCGCATGGTTCGATTATGAAGATTCAGCAGAAGTTACTGGGTGGTTAGATGATCAACCTGATGTGACGGGAGAATTTCAGTCAGAACAGGGCTCAGCAGGATTGAGAATGCCAGTAACGGCCGGAAGGGTCGAAGAACAGAGTGCATCGCCGGAGGGCGCCGGCGTCAAGAATTTCGCCCGAGATTGGAACATTTTGAGTGCGGAAATTATTGAACAGCCAGTTATGTCAAAACAGGCAAGTTTTGAAGATTCCGAGAGAATCAGGAAGGCAAAGGCCCATGTGGGAGTTGAAACTGCTGTGAGCACGGGAACTGAGAATGTTGCGGGCATGTGGATGAGAGGTGCTACGAACGCAAAAACAGCCATACCAGAGCCGGACAGGTGTCTGTCAGCCGCTGATGGAATGTGGTGGGAAGATGAGGACTTATGTCTTGCCCACACGGATGAAGATTGGGGGAATAACCAACCTGATGACACCTGGTACCTTGGAGAGGTCGACCACATGACGCGGAGTGGGCGGTATTTCAAACCTCCACACTTAAATCAGCCAGAGGCCTCGGGGAAGGATAGAGAAGCTGAGAAGCAAAAGGAGAATCAGCTTGAAGAGGAAGCCGTACTTAAACAGCTGAAAAAGATACAAGCAGACATCTCCATCTGGGGATTGCTCATGGCTTCACGAGTACATAGGCAGGCTGTCTTGACGGCCATGTATAAGGCCAAACTCTCTATAGAGATTACACCAGAGCAATTGGTTGGGCTGGTTTTCCCGGGAGGAGGTTCCCCGACATTAACCTTTTCAGACAAAGAACTCCCGCCCGAGGGTACAAATCACAATAAACCCCTCTACATCTCCGTGGAATGTAGAGATAAGTGGATACCAGTAGTACTTGTTGATTCCGAGTCTGCTATCAATGTCTGCCCAGCTAGGACAGCATATGCGATTGGCTTGAAAATCGCAGATTTCGTACCAACAGCTCAGGTCATCCGGGCGTACGACAATACAAGTAGAGAAGTAATGGGGATAGTTAAAGTCCAGACAAAGGTCGGGCCGGGGCGACACGAGATAGATTTCCACGTCCTAGAAGTTCCCGCAACTTTTAATTTGCTTTTGGGGCGGCCGTGGCTGCATCAGGTGAAGGCGGTGTCATCTACTTTGCATCAAATGGTGAAATACCCCTACGGGAAGGGAGTAGCCATTGTCTTTGGGAATTCATCAATCCACCCACCACCAGAGGTATCCACGCCTGTTCTAGAAATCGAGCATGGCATGGAGGATGTGTTCATATCAGGTTTTACCTTGGCCGAGGCTCAGGTCGTACAGAATATCATGGCTACTAACGAAGGGATATATGTCAGTGCTCAAGCAGTGTATCTCATGAACAAGCTCCAATACATCCCCGGGATGGGATTAGGAAAGAGTGGCCGTAAAGGCATTGCAGCATTGTGTCGCACAACCCTCACACCTTTGGCTTGGGTTATCTTCCCACCAAGGAAGATTGGGTAAGGAAAGGAAAAGAGATAGCTGGAAGAGCCAAAGCAAAACAGATGGGGAACCCTTTGAATTGATGTACCGGCCCATTCGGGGTACCCTAAACGGACGCTTCATCCGGGAGGGGGAGGATTTTCCATTCTGTGATTTTCCGGAGCCGTGGTGGAACGCAGAGAAGAAGCGCGTGCCGGGGTTCAAAATTTTCTTTGACCTGCAGTTACTTGGGGATGATGTTGCTGAAGAGCAGACAGACCCAACAGTTGAGGATGAGCATAACAAGGGATCAGAGTCTGCAGACACAGAGTTTGAAATGGGGGTAGCACTGGCATGTCTACTTTCAAACCCTTCGATCGACCAGTTGTGCTTGGGGGATAACACCTCGGTGTTCATGATCGGAGATGAAACGGTCAAGGGCCTACCAAAGCCTATTTTGATGCATCCATCGCACCTCCTCACCGGCAAGACGAGGAGGGTTTTTGTCAAGCAAAGACCGGTCGTAGTGAGCCGGAATCTGATTCCACTGAATCTTGTGAGTCGGAATCAAGTTCCAGCTCGTCTGAGTTTGAGTCCGAGTCCGGTATTCTTGGGGGTGATAACCCGGATGCCACAGTCCTGTCCAGGTCGTCTTTTTCTTTCTCTTTTGAGTCTGTTGTAACAGAAGAATTGGACGGTTCGGAAGTATCTAATGAGAATGAGGTGACTGTGGTTTCCGAGTACTTTTCTGTGCCTTTGATTTATTGCTTAAATCAGGACTTTCAAAATTTTGACGAAAACGACGAGGACGAAATTCCTCCGGTTTTGCAACGACTAATTGAACAAGAGCAGGAGAGGTTCGTTAAACCCTTAATGGATGAAATCACTACCGTGAACATTGGTACTGAGAAGGACCCGCGGCTAGTCCAGATCGGGTCCACATTGTCTTCGGAGGAACGCGAGCGCTTAGTCGCTTTATTAAAAGATTTGAAAGATGTTTTCGCGTGGTCCTACGAAGACATGCCTGGAATCGATCCTGAGATTGTACAGCACCGGATCCCTCTTGACCCTGAGGCCCGACCTGTCAAACAGAAACTCAGAAGGATCCGCCCTGATTGGGCCATTAAGATCAAGGAAGAGGTCACCAAGCAGATTGACGCAGGCTTCCTGCTGGTATCCGAATACCCGACTTGGTTGGCCAACATTGTTCCAGTGCCGAAGAAGGATGGCAGAATCCGGGTATGTGTGGACTTCAGGGATTTGAACAGAGCCAGTCCGAAGGATGACTTTCCCTTGCCGCATATCGACGAGTTGGTAGATTTCACAGCAGGGCATGCTTTGCTTTCGTTCATGGATGGCTTCTCAGGTTATAATCAGATAGTAATGGCACCCGAAGACCGGGAGAAGACTGCTTACCCCCGTAAGTACATATTGCTACAGAGTGATGCCATTTGGGTTGAAGAACGCTGGGGCTACATATCAACGGGCTGCAACCACAATATTACATGACATGATCCATAAAGAGGTTGAGGTGTACGTGGACGACATGATTGTCAAGTCCAAAGAAAGAGAGGGCCACTACACCTTTGCAAAAGTTCTTCCAAAGGATCGTGGAAATTTAGTTCTTGGTGAATCCTCAAAAATGTACGCTTGGTGTTACAAATGGGAAAAATGCCGATTGATTACACAAAGGGGCATCGAAGTCGACCCTTCCAAAATCAAGGCCAGCTTAGAAATGCCACCACCAATGACTAAAAAAGAGGTGCGAGGCTTTCTGGGTAAAGTGCAATTCGTAAGGCGGTTTATCTCAAAACTAACCTTAACTTGTGAACCACTTTTTGGTCTTCTGAAGAAAGGGAAGAAGTTCCAATGGGACGGCCGATGCCAAGCTGCATTTGAACAGATTAAAGAGTATCTACAGAATCCGTCCGTGTTGTCACCGCCAAAGCCGGGGAAACCGTTGATATTATATCTGTCAGTAACTGAGACTACAATGGGCTGCATGCTCGCACAAGAGTCGGAAGATAAAGTGGAAAGGGCCATCTATTATCTGAGCAAGAAGATGCTGGATTACGAGACCCGCTACACTCCGCTGGAGAAGGCTTGTTTGGCCTTAGTATGGGTTACTAGGAAGCTACGGCACTACCTGTTAGCTCACTCTGTAATGTTGGTTTCACGACTTGATCCCATCAAATATCTTTTCGAGAAACCGGCACTTACGGGTAGGCTAGCTCGTTGGCTACTGTTGCTCTCCGAATTTGATCTTAAGTATGTGACGCGCAAGTCTGTAAAAGGGAGAGCGGTAGCAGAGTTCCTTGCCGATCACCCGGTTGAAGGAGATGAAGTGGTCGAGTACCTATTCCCAAATGAAGCTATTCTGCACATCGAAGATGAAACTTGGACGATGTACTTTGACGGAGTGTCAAATCAATACGGGTATGGGATAGGAGTGTTGCTGATAGCACCCGACGATTCCCGTATCCCTTTAGTATTGAAGCTCCGGTTCAAAGTTTCGAACAATGAGGCAGAATATGAGGCATGTATTGCCGGTCTAGAAGCTGCCCTGGAACTAGAGGCAAGACGATTGGACGTTGTTGGGGATTCGAACCTCGTTGTGTCTCAAGCGAAAGGAGACTGGAAAGTCAAGGAGGAGAAGATGATAATTTACCATCAGACCTTGGATTTATTAATTCCTCGGTTTGAGAAGTTAAGTTTCACTCACCTAGTAAGAGAGAACAATAGGTTCACAGATTTGTTAGCAACTCTATCTTCCATGATAGACATCCCATCTGGAGTCCGGATGCGTCCAGTCATTATCGACCAAAAATTTGCACCTGCTTACGAATCAATCTCTGCCATAGATGAAGTGCAGGACAATAACCCCTGGTATTACGACATATGGAACTTCTTGGAAAAGGAGGGGTACCCACCAGGGGCAAATACCAAGGACAAAAGGGCAATTAGAAGAATGGCTGTTCAGTTTATCATCTGCAGGGGTAAATTGTACAAAAGGGGTCACCTGGGAATGCACAAGTTGTGTGTAGAGGCTGAAGAGTCGAAACGCCTGATGGAGGCCATCCATGGAGGAGAATGTGGGGCACACATGAATGGGGTAATGTTAGCACGAAAAATCCTTAGACAAGGTTACTACTGGTCCACCATGGAAGAAGATTGTATCGGCTTTGTTCGGCGATGCCACAAGTGCCAGATCCATGCGAACCGTATGAACATCCCACCATCAAAGCTGTACAGCATGACGTTGCCATGGCCAATTTTAGTTTGGGGAATTGATGTGATTGGGGCTGTTACCCCGAAAGGGTCGAATGGACATGAGTATATCTTGGTAGCAATAGATTACTTTACGAAGTGGGTCGAGGCCCAATCTTATGCAGTGCTGAAAGCTTCGCAGGTCGCGAAGTTCATCAGAAACAACATTATCTGCCGTTATGGAGTCCCGAACGAGATCATTTCGGACAATGGTTCCCACTTCAAGAAAGAGGTGATTGATTTGTTGGAGAAATACAATGTGGCTTTTCATAAGTCGTCCACATATTGGCTGCAGACCAACAGAGCAGTTGAGGCTGCCAACAAGAACATCAAACACATATTGCAGAAGATGGTGGAAACCTACCGGGATTGGCCAGATAAGTTGCCGTTTGCTCTATGGGGCTACCGAACTTCAATTAGGACTTCTACCGGGGCGACTCCGTATTCCTTGGTTTATGGGATGGAGGCCGTTCTACCTATTGAGATTGAGGTCCCGTCATTACGAGTATTGGCCGAGTGCCAGATAGCCGAAGCGGATTGTGTAACGCCCTCAAAATAACAACATAAGACCCAACAGTAAAGACATGCATTGATATATATAAAAGTCTCATATCCTTCTATTTATCACAGCTTCATTACAAAAGTATTACATGTTAACAACAAAAGCAAATGCCCTAAGGGCTTACAGCTTTCCAAGTTAACACTTGGTTACAAAAAAAGAGCACTAGCTCAATTACACCTTAAGCCCTTGGCTTGAATTTACATGTAATACATCAAAAGAAAATAGACGACCAAAAAGTCTGTCAGCCTCAAGCCTCCCAAGCTATGTCCTTGGAGGTGGCGTGCTACCTGTACCTGAAAATGATGTTCCCATATAGGGTGAGCTACAGCCCAGTAGAAATATACTAAACCAGTTATGTATAATGACTAAAAGATTAACGGTTGATAGATGGTCAACACTTTTACACTCTTTCATAACACGTTACAATTCCAAGACTTTCAAGCCTATGTTCAATTCAATCTCCATTTTTATTTAATTCTCAATTCATAATTCATGGCTCAGAACCTGGCCACATAACTCATATGAGACAATAACTCATATTAACCACTTACAATTTCATTACTTCCACAGATATGCATACTAGCTATATCACATTCCCAAGATAAGCATATGAGCTCTATCTACGGAGTCCATCCCCTATCTTCTCCCAAACAACATCCGGTTTAGAGGTACATCCCCTATCTTCCCCTAAACTGTGGAGTACATCCCCTATCTTCTCCAACACAACACAATGCATATAAACAATAATTATACACATCACGAATCAATACATAAGGTTAATGTATTCTTCAACTGTCATACTCAATGACACATTTCAATGATTAGTTTTAGTTTGCCTAATCATCATGCATTGTCTACAACAATCAAGACTATCCTCCACCGATAGCTCAAAGCAGATATTTTTAAACAGAAAATAAATGCACAAAATGGATATTAAATCAACATTTCCACTTCAATTCCTCATTTCTCATAATTAATCATATCAATTAATTAATCAATGTGGTTAGGGCATTTTCCATAATTAACATCTCAACCCTTAGGTTCCGTTTTTATCAATGTTTCAACATTAATCCCGTGTTTTTATACCAAACAAGCCTCTAGGTTCATTATAAATAAAACCCCAACTTTTGTAAAATTACACAAAGGCCCAAAGTTTTCTCAGAATTTCTCAACAACTTCCAACACATCAAAATGCTAAAATTCAAAGACAAAATCCATAAAGAGGAGTAGGATATCCCTACCTCAAAGTTTGAGCTCAAAGGAGATGAAGACCCAACACCCAACTTGCTCCAAAACCAAATATTTTCAGATTAGATCGAAGCCCAAGTCACCCTCTATCTTTTTAACAAAGCACTTAGGGGACATTCACACTGTAGGGAGATGATTTCTTAGAGAGAAGGCAAGTCTCGAGAGAGAGGCTCTCAGATTTAGGGTTTGAAGATGTAAAAGTTTTAAAAAAGTGAAGTTTAGATCGCTGCTGCGAATTGATATAAATAGGCTCGCTCGAGCGAAGACTTGGTCGCCGAGCGACTGCACCTGAAAACCCTAGCTCGAGCCAAGAAGGTCTCGCCGAGCCAACAACCCAGGCTTCGCCGAGCGAAGAAAAGCTCGCCGAGCTAGGAACTCGACCTTTAGGTCTCAGAATTAGACGCACGCCGAAGCGACAAATTGCTCGCCGGCGAAGATCGAACCAGATCGCCGAGCGAAGAAAAGCTCGCCGAGCCAAAAATCATGGTGTTCAGTCCAAGACAGATGCAATCGCTCGCCGAAGCCACTCGCTCGACCCACCATACAAAACTCAACGCCGCCGGCGACCAACTCTCGCCGAGCGAAGGACAAAATTGGCAAAGAACCCTTGGTTCCCAAACACAACCAACCTGAAACAAACCTGCCAAACACATCCTATAACTCAAATACAATGTAGAAAATGATGTAAACAAGACAATGCTCAACTATTAACATCCAAGGACACATGTCCGGATCACTGTACAATAAGGGGTAAACCCGGGATCGCTATAGATTGGCAGTAAAACAGATTTGAGGAACTCATGCTTTTCGATGAAAGAAGGCTGAAAGCACTGTACCACGTCCAGGGTTATCAACGCAGAATCGCCCGGGCTTTTAACAAGAAGGTTAAGTCCAGGAATTTGAAGGAAGGAGATTGGGTACTCAAAGACAACCGAGCTGCTATCCACAACCCAAGAGGCAAGTTCAGACCCAATTGGACTGGTCCCTATATCATCAAGTCTATCTGGTTAGGTGGAGCTGTGGTTCTGATGGACCTAGATGTCCTAGAGTTCTCCCAACCGATCAACGTGGACAAGTTGAAGAAATATTACCCCTGAGAGGCTCGCTAGGCTGAAAACCCGAAAGGGCGACCTAGGCAAAATTCAGAGCACAAAAAATTAGAAAAATATAAAGACTGAGCTCGCAAGGTTGAAAACCCGCAAAGGGCGGCCTTGGCAAAAGTTAGAGCACAAAAGGAGAGTGAAAATACTCGAGTGAACCCAAGCCTGAACTACGTAAGGCTTGATTCCCATCCTTGGGATATGTAGGCAGCTTCATCTTGAAGTTCAGTCGTAAAATTTTTCCCCGATCAACTCTGTCCATTTGATTATCTCGGCCATCTTTGTCCATCAGCGTCTATTGCAATCTCCGGTGCAGTGCTATTCAGACTAGGGGCAACTTTCCGTTGCTATACAGTGCCACGGTACCGTTCAAACAAGGGGTAACTTTCCAGTTGCTAGGATCCGGGGTTGTGCATCTCAGTGACAGATCTCAGGCGTGTCCAGTTCTGATCCATATCGAAAATACTTTTGAAAAGTTTTAATAAAGGTGACTTTGTTCAAATAAATCTTTTTACAACTAAGACCATTTCTTGACCAGAACGGAAAATTTTCAGTACCACAACCTTCAATTTCATTGATTTCAATACGGAGTTCTCTTGCTCTTGCATACAATTGAAGTTGCTTTTTATTACACTCACAAAGAAAACTTGAAAGTACTAATAAAGCAATAAATTTGGGGCATGGTCAAGTCAAATGTCCCTGCGCCCCCTCCCAGAGCTGGTCGCAGCCTCTGATGCCAAAATGGGCCCTTCCTGTGCCTCTTCATTAAGCCAATCCAAGCACTCATCAGACAAAGTGCAGCTGAAGGTGGGAGCAGGGGCTAGGAGTTCTCTCGTCCTCCATGCTGTGGCATATCGGCCACCAGGCGCCGAATCGAATGTAGCCGGTACTCTATCCTTCCGTGGCAAGTCCGATCATGACCGAATCGGCGCAGATGCGGAATGGAAAGTAGAAGACACATGGGTCAAGCCAATCAATTGATTCTGTGTTGACGTGTCATGTCAGAACTCCACACGGAGATTGAGCCAAGGGCACCGCCAAGCAATACGGTCTGCGGACAAACTGCACATCCATTCGAACCACCAACCCTCGTTAAGGGCGTCAACTAAGCGTTGCCAAAAGAAGTAACCGCGGGCTGAATACGCTGGGCAAGAGTCCACAACCTGCAGTTTATCCATCAACCATACCTGGGGAGGGATGAAAAATGAGAGAATAAAGAATAGAGAGATGTACGATGAGAGAAAAATAAAAAAAGGGTTTTTGTGAGAAAAACTGAGCCTGAGGGCCGAGTGATATGAGCAAACATATATGTGAGTTTGGGTGGGAAACATTACCTGCAGTAATAGTGGACTCCCTGCTAATCTGGTCGTCTCTCGACGATAAAAGGCGTCTAAGCCCAGCAACGTTTCAGCCAGAATCATGGCAATGCAGCTTTTGCCCTCCTTCAAGCCTTGGGCAACCTCAATCAACCGGGCACTAGACCCTCCGGAACCTGAGACAAACAGAAAATGAGACAGCATGCACAAACAAAGGGCATGTCGCCGGAAGCCTTGCCAGTGATGGTCGCCGTGATCACTAGTCTCAGAAAAACGGCAAACCAAGCTCGGAACATCCAGCATCCCATCACAAATCAGAGAACGAGCATCGGGTATTGAAAGCCCACACATTTGCCCTAAGGCTTGGGCATGGCCAAAACGAAGACGAGGTAAAATCTATTCATTACGCTTAGTTTCCATTAAAGCTTGGAAATCTTCAAAGGTAGGACACACCTCTTGCCCGCTAAAGCTGAAGACGTGCGTCACTGGATTCCAGAACCTTGCCGCGGCATGAAGAAATGGAAAATGCAGCGGGGTACGACGCAAAGTGAATAGTGCGTTTATGCCGAAGGCCCGGAAATTCAGCTTTTCCGAGCCATCCAAGTTGTTAATCCAAATTGCGAGATTTTGGGCAAGGAATTCTTCCATTTGGAGTAAATCAGAGTGGAAATGAAGAAAACTACGAAGCTGGAGTCTTTTGTAGGAGATAAGGTTGAATGGAGGACAGGTGTCAGCATTCTGCTGGTTCCTCCCATTCTTGGCCGACCGGCCAAATAGATTGCCGACCGGCCAAATATATTGCCGACCGGCCATCTGTTTTGGCCGATGGATCATTGTTTCGGCCGATGGCCTTTGCACACGGCCGGTGGACTTTTAGCTAGGCCGGTGGTTCTCCCCCTTGTCCCCTGAGCTTTCCATGCTAAGTATTGGAGAATCCCACCACCTTCCAATACCCTCCAGTGATCAATTCTCACGAGGGCGCGCCCATTTGCTTATCGAGTTGTATGTCGTTCTCTTTAAGTCTTTGTACTATTTATCGAGTTGTACTCACACCTGCTTGGTTATGACGAGTCCCTCTGTTTTGATTATCGAGTTGTAATTGGTTCACTACCTGATTATTACGATGTGATGCTTCGTTTTCAAAATACAGTGTCAATCTGATTCACATTGTTATGTGATACCTTGCGATGTGATGCATTGAGCGTGCAAATGTAACACCTTTTGAACAAATAGCTGTTTCATTTCCGTCATGAATTTCTAAAAAAAGAGAAGAAGAAAAATATGCAATTTCAAAAATAGAACCTGCCTGAGGCAATGCAATGTGCTTAAACTCCTAATAAAAAGGAAAGTAAAGCAGGAAAATAACATGGTAGCAGGGTACCGGAATGGATACCAGGAACCCCCCCTTGCGGTCATTGTACCTTTCGCGCCCTTGTTCGGGTCAATTGTGTGGTTTGACACCTTCATTATTCAAGACAATACAAGAAAATGCACTGTTAGAATGCAAGTGGACTTTCGAGTTGATCTTAGGCCATGACTTCTATGAGCGACGTCCAGTACATACGAAGGACGCTCCTTCCCGTATTCCTTTATATGTCTTGTGAATTCCGTAAATCATATCAATCATACTGTGTTACGTTGCATTTCCGCACCATGTTTTACCACGTTCAATTTCAATTTCCTTTTATATACACATTGCGTGCATACGTGCATTGCTTTACTGATATGTGTTCAAGTTCCTTTTTTATACACATTGCGTGCATGCGTGCATTGCTTTACTGATATGTGTTCAATTTCCTTTTTTATACACATTGTATGCATGCGTGCATTGCTTTACTGATATGTGTTCAATTTCCTTTTTTATACACATTGCGTGCATGCGTGCATTGCTTTACTGATATGTGTTCAATTTCCTTTTTTTATACACATTGCGTGCATGCGTGCATTGCTTTACTGATATGTGTTCAATTTCCTTTTATATACACATTGCGTGCATGCGTGCATTGCTTTACTGATATGTGTTCAATTTGCTTTTTTATACACATTGCGTGCATGTGTGCATTGCTTTACTGATATGTGTTCAATTTCCTTTTATATACACATTGCGTGCATACGTGCATTGCTTTACTTACATGTGTTCAATTTCCTTTTATATACACATTGCGTGCATACGTGCATTACTTTACTGATATGTGTTCAAGTTCCTTTTTTATACACATTGCGTGCATGCGTGCATTGCTTTACTCACATGTGTTCAAGTTCTCTTTCCATACACATTGCTTGCATACGTGCATTGCTTTACTCACATGTGTTCAATCCTACTATCTCGCCATACACATGGCACGCGTTATCACACACTTTCGACTGCATTGTCATGCATATTGTTAATGACATTGTACCTGTTAAGTTTACCTTCTTTGCAGGCACGATATTGTATGTACAGTTCATTTGAGGTCGGTGCAACTGGACGAGCTGCACAGGTATTGCATTCTCCGCGTGAGACGTTTTGAGAATCGCATAATTCTCTTACATCCTTTTTGCATTGTAGTGTACATTGGCATATGCTAGCTTATAACTATCGCTTGTGTGCTTCATTACAGCTCTTTTTGCATGATCATAAGTTATGCTCGGCTTCTTGCATTGTCTTGCATTTTGCCCCTGCCTTCGAGCGCATACCTTATTTGTCTTGCATGCCTGTCCAAGTCTTCGGCCTTGTCAAAAATAGGTCGTCTCTGGGCTTTGACATTCACTCCCGTCATTGTTATGACTTTCGACTTCTGTCAAAGAGGGGCAACTGTAGACACCCCATTTTTGACCGTCCTCAAGACTTGGACGTCACCGTTTGAACATTCGGTGATTATCCATATTTGTGTTCGTTTGGAGTTCCCGGGGGGCTTGGCTACGCGCCTTGCCTCAGGATCTCCGAACTCGACCGTGTTGTGTCTGGTTTTGCACCAAACACTTGTGTTTTGTCTTGGAAGGGTAGGGAATGGCTTATTAGCCATCCCCACACACCACCGGCCCTCCCCTACTATCATCGGCTACACATTGGTTCCACCGGCACTGTTTTCTCAAAAGATTTGGCCAGTCGGCACTATATGTTGCCGACCGGCACATTTTTGTGCCGATGATCCTTTTTGTGGCCGGCGTGCACTCTGTACACCTCTGAGGCATGGTGCATGCCAGCTGTGCCAGCTGGAATGCACCCTCACACTCCCCCGTGCACAGGTGTGACCATTTTGCACCCTTTGCACCCTTGAACCCTCTAAGCTTCTAGAAGCTTGACCCTTTGGCCAAACCTTCTTGGAGAAGCCAAGCTTCTCCAAGAAGCCAAGCTTCTCCAAGAAGCCAAGACCCCTTTGCACCCCCCTTTGAACCTTTTCCTTTGCTTAGCCACTAAGTTTGGCCTTGCCTTGGCCTATATAAACACCACCCCTCTCCCTTTGAGAGGGGTTAGCCATTTTCAACACAAAACCAGAGCTTCTATATCTATATATCTGTGTTGTACTCTCTCTATATATATATATATCTCACTCTCTCTCATCCTTGTGTGTGTGTTTTGAGCCTAAATAGTGTGTTTTTACCTCACTTTTGCACTAATACACACACCATTACACCTTACTTCGAGATTGAGGGACTTGGAGGGTTGGTTGTTGAGTTTTTGGACTAGTTTTGATCACCAGAGGAGGGCTGCACCACCTGTTCTTCAAGTTTTCTTCAAGGGTGAGCTAGTTACTTTAGTTTTCCCATTTTTGCAACTAGTTTTTACCAATCTTGCTTTGTGTTTTAGGCTTTGTGTATAACTGAAAAAAGTCTTATTTTTTCTTGCTTTTGAACTCTCATTAAGGTTGTTTTATGGTTTGAGTGCAAACTTACACTCTTAAACCTTATTTTGGCCTATTTAGTTGCTTTTCTTTGAAGCCTTGTTTGCTTTGTTGTTTTTGTCTTCTCATCACTGAAAATCAGAGGGTTTTTAGTGTTGACAAAAGCGTTTTGAAGTCTTGTATAGGGGAGGGACACCCCTCTCCCCTTTGTCCCTTTCTTGCCTTTGTCTTTGGCCAAAAGGGTAGCATGCATGAGTGGTTGCATTTGGCTTCATTTCAGAGTTTTTCTTGGTGTTTTGGAGCATGTTTAACCTCTGTCTAATGTGGGTTTGTTGGCCCTTAACATGCTTTCTATACTTTCTTTGTACCCCTCCATTTTGCTTGGAAATGGGCCGTGCCATTAGCCTAGTATATCCTCATGTTTTAGCCTAACATTTTGAAGCATTTGATCATGATTTGTCATGTTTTAGATCTGTTAGCCACTGATTTTTCGATGTTTGGTGTGCTTGATGTGGTTACTTTGTGTTTTGGCTTGTAAGCCTTAAGCATATTGACCTCTAACATGCTTAACTTGGACCATCCTCATGATTTGGCATCATTTAGGGTCATATTTCAGCCCATAAATCATGTTTGTATGTTTGCATATGTGGCTTATTTCATGCTTTTAGGGTGTGCCCTTTTATGCCTAGGAATAGGTCTTATGCAAGCATTGTATGTTTAGAGCATTTCGGGGCTACCATATCAAGGGGATTTGGGTGTATTTTTGCATGCTAGAACTCTGTTTTTATGTGCCTAATATATGCCATGAGTGGTCATGATAATGGTAGTAAGATGCTCTCTTTGCTGCTATAGGTTTAGGCCCATTTGTTTGCATGCTTGCATGAGTGTTGGTCTACTATTTTGGGCATGTTTTGCCACTGTTTTGGGGAGGTTTGAGGTCTGCCCTATTGTGTTTAAGTCCACCATTGCACATTTATTTGATGCTTGTTGCATGCTTGGTCAATATAGTCTTGACATATGACAATCCTATTGCCTTAAGTGCCCATGTCTGCATCACACTTTGTATCTTGCATACCTAGTATTGCACACTTGCCATAATATGTTGCATTACATTTGGTATGTTTTGCATTTCATCTCACATTGCACCATTTGAGCCATGTTTGCATAACATGCATTGCATTACTTGGTTTGGGGATGTCAAACCAAGTGTGAGAAATGAGGGGTGTTTGTACTTCAAGTGACAAAACACACCTCAATTCTCATGTCACTAGGGCCCTTGATCTTGACATGATAGAGACTTAGTTCTCATTTGGTATGTTGCATGCATTTTACATTGAAATGCAATCTTGGTTCCGTAGGTTATCATGCACCAAGATGCATAATTGATGGGCCAAGAGCCAAGGGTCATGCTTCCTTGAGTCCCATACATGATAGGGGGCATTGGCCATGCTTATATGTGCTCAAAAACTCCATGTCATGCACTGTCTGTCTGCTGTTGCTGTCAAACTGTCCTCTGCAGGAATTTTGTGCCGACCGGCAGTATATAGTGCCGACCGGCACTATATAGGTGGCCGATAACCTCATGGACAGCCGGTGGCTATTTTGGATGGCCGGTGAACATTCCCTCCAGCCGGTGGTGTACAGAAGCATGCAAGGAAGGCATCCTGAGACTTTGGTAATTTTTGGAGAGACAGGGCAGTAAAGACAGAAGCAACAGTGGCATGGCATGGGTTTTCCGGGCGAGTCGGATTCGAGCATGCATCATTCGCGCATCCCGAGGCAGGGGCTGTGGCCACCTTTCCTTTTTTGCATTTAATTTGATAATTAGAATTCTGTAATAATTTATTCTGTATTCGGACTGTATTATTTGGGACTGTATATTCTTTTGGTCCCTCTGTGTGAGGGCATATTTGTAATAAGTGTGGGTGAGTGTGTGTATGTCTTCCAACCCCCATTTCTTTCTTCCCTTTTATTTACCTGCTTATGATGGTAGATTAGGGCATATTTAAAATTAGCATACCTTATGCAATGCATGCGTGCATCCATGCATTTGTTGACATGCATCGGGCTCGGTACATCATACAAACTGCATTGTATTTCAATTCCAAATTGAATACGTGTTATTTGTAGCATCCCACATGCCATGTTTAGGATAGTCGAGCCTGCCTAGATTACATCTTTGCATGTGTTGCATTAGACATTTCAGTATGCTTAGGTCCATGCATGGATTTCTAATGAGCTTGCTTTTGGCTTGGAGTACTAGGTGAGTTTTTATGCTTTAGCATCCTTACACGTGTGTGAGTGTTGCCATAATAGCATGACTACCATGAGGCTAAGTGCTTATGTGATATAACTGTTTGAATGCCTGTGGATGGAGGTCAAATTACCTAGATTGGAATAATGCATTAAAACTGTGAGTTTTAAGCCCACCAGATAGTGGCAAAATTGTCTTTTCTAAAAGCCCACTTGAGGGTGGCAAAACCTGCATTTTAGCCTACTTGCGAGTAGCAAACCATTTTCATAACAAACATGTAGTGTTTTGTTCCAATTTAGGCGATTTGGTCTATACTTGTTTGCTGTGCGCATAACATAGTAATTCTAGACTAATAACCGGAATAAGAACACATAACGTTTTCAAAATTGGATATCACGGTTAGTAGAGGCCGATCTTCGGATCGGACGAGAGGGGGTGCTCATAGCTGACCTTCCCCAATCGTACCCAAGTTCCCGAGCCGAGGCAACTTTGGTGATGACGGACACATGGCCTTTGGCACCGAGTCAGGGTTTCCTAAATTCCCCCATTAAAAAATATTTAGGCGGCGACTCTATATCTGGCAAAGCAGTCCATGTTTGGCACTTCTTTTCAAAAATCAGTTTTTTCTCAAAACGATTTGCCGGATTTGGACTCTTTGGTTCAGATTACGAACCGTAACACAAAAACGGAGTCCGAACTGCTGTAGCGAGGTCCCCTGCGGGCTTGTTACACCAGCTAGTTTTTCTAGTCGGCCAACTACTTTTCTGGTCTGCAGACCAAAAAAATTGGTCGGCAACCCTCTTTACTAGTCGGCCATGTGCAAAAAAGTGTTCTCTAGCTCTTTCTTGTCTCCAGAAGGGTGTCTCTAGCTTTCCTGTGTGCTGAGAGTACTGAAAGTCTAAGTTTACCTCTGTTTCAAATGCGTTCCGTTGCTTTATTTCTCCAAAATGCATTTGCTTATTGAGTTGTTAAGTTTTTGCTTATCGAGTTGTTGCTCTTTGATTATTGAGTTGTTGTGATTTGTTTATCGAGTTGTTGCTCGTTGCTTATCGAGTTATAAACTTGCTAAGGTTTTGTTGTTTCTTAGTGAGTTAATGTTTAGTTTGTTATGTTGGTTCACTACCTGACTTGGCAATACACGATGTTCAAATTCTGATCAATCTCATTTTTGTGCAAAATGGTGCGATGCAATGCTTAGAATGTAAAATACAACACTTTTTGAACAAAAAGCTGTTTTCATTCTATCATAGCTTCTTTTTACAAACATTTTACAACAGGGTACAAGTTTTGAAGAAAATAAAAACTGCCTAATGCTGTACAATGTGCTACAACTACATGTAAAAAGGAAAATAAAGCAGGAACATCTGCATTGGTACTATCAAGCTCAAGACCGAGGCCCTCTTCATCCTCTTCTGCTGAGCAGCCTTTGCACCACCGCCGCCGGCACCACCATCTAAATCGGAGTTGTTGTCCTCGGAATCCTCCTCAGCGTCACCTCCGCCCTCAGAACTAGAACCAGAGTCATCATCCCTGCCTGCAGATGTCTCTGAATGAGGATGCACAGACTCCTCCTCCTTGCTGGACTCGTCATCCTGTCTGGCAGGTGCTCTACGTCTTCCTCGGCTACGAGTCGAGGCCTCTTTCCTAGCTGCTCGAGAAGGCCGGGATGGCCCAGGCCGTGACAGTGGAACATGAAAAGGGAAGTTTGAATACATCAGCCAGAGTATGTATATCAGATGCAGATACAAGTATAATGTATGGAGTGTGTGCATGCAGATATAGTATATGAATGTGATGTGTTAGATGTGCTCTACACATGCAGTCAATCAATGCAGTGAAATATTCAGTTTCAGTATGTCATCAGAAGTATGATAAATACAAGGAAATTGAAAAGTACCGGAATGTTGGAGGCATACAGCATCGTCTCCCTCCGCAAGACCATGCTCTCGAGTGAGGCCACCACCCCGAGCAACCCCTCTGCATACTCTCTGAGAGGCTGCAGATACAAGTTCAAGTCATCAGTGAATGAATGAATGTCTAAATATCTGAGTGATAAATGAAAACTACGGAGCATACCAGTGGTGAGTCAGGGTCACTGACGTATCGATGATCGGGCATTGAAGGCTCCAATGGAATCTGGTAAGATGTCCCATACTGCCAGCCCGTCAGCTCAGTCGGGAGATCTGGCCACCCAGCATACTGGCAAGTCGAGGGCATCCCTCTAGCCCTACCTCCTGAACTACTGGCCCTGCTAGTCAAGGGAATGTCTGTGGCTTGGGCTCGACTCAATGATGGCATACTAGCAGCTCTCCTCGTAGGGGTGCGAACACTTGTCAGAGGGGGCATCAGGAATGTGTGGACGTATGTTGTGTAGTCCCTCTCCTCCAAGAAAAGGACTGCATCGGCACCTAGCATAAGGTCGTTAGTCACCTGGGGGGTGAGACTCTTTGTGAAGCGCATGTCCAATGGAGGCACTGAAGGTTTCTCCTGGGTTGGATTGCCCATCGTCTAGCGCATGAAGTGCTCCCCAAGGAACCAGGCTCTGCCAACTGGTCCCTCATATAAAATCCTATACTAGGAGGCGCCCCATGCCCCATCAAACTGGAACCGGGAATATCCTGGCATGGCTATCCATAGCTGCCAAGTAATCTGCGGATATGAAATGTATGAATTGATCAGTTGTCATAAATATGCAAGATGAATCAAAGCTAAAATCATGAAGAACTGAGAGTTCTCGTTTACCTTCGCCGCCCGTACAGTGTCAAAGTACTGTCGGAGATATAGTAATGTCTCCCGGGGCCTGGACCGGCGCCGACCATTGAATCTATGTGAGTATGGTATCTCAAGCAGGGCCTCAACCTCCGGCTCGAGAGCGAGTGTCGGGAAGTAGGCGTAAACCCACAGTTGTGAAAGGCAAGACAGTAGCTGTCAGAATACAGAATGTATAAAAAAATGCAAAAAATACTGAGTGCAGAATGTGAATATAGGATGTATAGAAAATGCAGAATGCTGAGTGCAGAATGCGAATACAGAATGTATAGAAAAATATTGAGTACAGAATGCGAATACAGAATGTATAGAAAATGCAGAATGCTGAGTGCAGAATGCAAATACAGAATGTATAGAAAATGCAGAATGCTGAGTGCAGAATGCAAAGTATAGAATGTAACGTGTGCAATGTATGCCGTGTGCAGTGTACAGATAATGAAAGGCAGAAATGTAAATCAAGAGGGCAGAATGTACCTCCTAGGCTCTCCAGTAGCCACCTACTATGCCCCTGTGCCCGCGAGAGGTCGCGCTCATATAACAGTAAAGGGTGGCGAGGCCAGCATCGCCCCAATCATACTGACTGACGTATAATAGGTCTACCAGAGCGCTCAGCAGATATAGCCCAACTGTGTTCCCCCTGTCGGAGAACAATGTCATCTTGAGGAGGAACATCAGAAATCCCCGGGCAAACTGCTCTATCTCCTCAACAGTCTCAGGCATAGTCCTCCTGAGCTGCTCAGCGAACTAGGTGTACCTGACCTTGCCCGATGATCTGTCAATCGGCGGATGTGCTCCGAGAAGATAGGTCCAAGCCGCCTCCCACTCACCCATATCCGCATCGTATGGGATCGGCCGGCCTCCCACGTCGAGGCCCGTCAACATGGAAAAGTCATATGGGTTCATCGTCATATCCCTGGTGGCTGAGAAATGAAAGGAGTTGGTGGTGTCCCACCATCTCTCTACTAGTGCGCCCAGAAGGGTCCTGCTCACTGGAAGTCGTGACACCCCCATACAAAATGGGCCAAACCCGACCTCATCTACAATATGCCGAACAGCCTCCAGGAGCTCCATAGACCACTACCTCACAATAGTCGACCCATAACCCCGTGGAAACGGAAAGATACCTGCGGGTAGAATGAACAGATGTAATCAGTCTCAAAATAAACAGAATGCTCTGTTATGAACTGTGTGTTCAGATTGAGCATTGTTATGAGCCGTATGCAAATAAACAGAATGCTGCGTTATGAACCGTGTGTTCAGATTGAGCAGTGTTATGAGCCGTGTGCAAATAAACTGAATACTGTGTTATGAGATGTGTGTTCGGATGGAACAGTGTGCTACGTTATGAGCTACGTGCAAATAAATCGAATACTGTGTTATGAACTGCGTGTTCAGATTGAACAGTGTGCTATGTTACGAGCTGCGTGCAAATAAACCGAATGTTGTGTTATGAACTGCGTGTTTAGATTGATAGTGTGTTATGTTATGAGCTGTGTGCAAATAAACCAAATATTGCGTTATGAACTGCGTGCTCAGATTGAGAAAATACTGCGTTATGAACTGCGTGTTCAAATTGAGCGGATACTGCGTTATAAATTGCGTTTTCAGATTGAGCAAAATACTGCGTTATGAATTGTGTGTTCAGATTGAGCAAATACTGCGTTATGAACTGCGTGTTCAGATTGAGCAAAATACTGCGTTATGAACTATGTGTTCAGATTGAGCAAATACTGCGTTATGAACTATGTGTTCAGATTGAGCAAAATAGTGCGTTATGAACTGTGTGTTCAGATTGAGCAAACTACTGCGTTATGAACTGTTTGTTCAGATTGAGCAAACCATTGCATTATGAACTGTGTGTTCAGATGGAGCAAATACTGCATTATGAACTGTGTGTTCAGATTGAGCAAAATACTATGTTATGAACTATGTGTTCAGAGTGAGTAGAATACTGTGTTATGAACTGCGTGTTCAGATTGAACAGTGTGCTATGTTATGAGCTGCGTGCCAACTAAACCAAATACTGTGTTATGAACTGCGGGTTCAGATTGAATAGTGTGCTATGTTATATGCCGTGTGCCCAAAATGTGCTGTGTGCCCAAATGTGTTGTGTGTCCAAATGAGCTGTGTGCCCAAAATGAGCTGTGTGCCCAAATGAGCGGTGCCCCCAAATGTGTTGTGTGCCCAAAATGTGCCATGTGCTCGAAATGTGCTGTGTGCCCAACAAGTGCTATGTGCCCAAATGAGCTGTGTGCCCAAGTGAGCTGTGTGCCAAATGAACAGAGTGTTGTGTTATGAGCTGTGTGCCAAGTCAGTATTGTGCTACATGTGAGCTGTGTGCCGAATGAGCAGAAATGCTGTGTATGTGAATGTGTTCAGAACGAGCAGATAGAATACATAGTAAAAGCATGAAATGTGCAAGGAATGCAAAATACATCGCAGACAATGTAAAATAAAGTATGCACCTCTCGCGCATGATGAGACAGGTGAGACTCAGGCTCCCGTAGCAGCAAGTCTATGAGTGCTCGCCGCGCAAAGTTAGTGAAATGATGGAAGGTGCTAGGAGGAAGGATGTGCTCTTGCGGGTGGTACCCCTCTGGATTGAACGGCTATATCCTTGGTGGCAACGGCATAATGTCTGGCTCGTCCTCTGCCCGCGGAGCCCCCCCGTCATGCAGAATATGGTCGGCCATCTAAAGAAATCTGCAAAAATGAGCAGAATGAGCCAAAATTGCAAAAAGTCAACAAAAGTCAACTCTTGGATAGAGAAAAAGTCAACAAAAGTCAACGCTTGGGAAAAGCTGCTAAACTTCGAGACAAACATACCTCAAGTAGTGAAAATGGAGAAAGAAGCTCCGAAAACAAATTCTAATCAGTTGAAAACGAAGAGAATCGAAAGTTTTCAAGAAACAACTTCGCGTGGGGCATTAGAAAACGCATATAAAGTGCAGATCTGAGAGGGAAAAGTGTCTAGGAGCAAAGGAGAATGAATTTTGGCCTTAGAGGTGTGAGCAAAAGTGATTTGGAGTTGTCCACTTAAAGATCTGGCCATCAAAAGACCAATTTGTCCCTATTTCAGTAAACTGGTCGGCCAGCCAGTTTTTCTGATCAGCCGACCACTTAAGTGGTCAACAACTGGTCGGCCATTGATGTAGGTGGTCGGCAGGCCTCCTGGATGGTCTCCAAGGTCCCATTGTTCTCCCTGTGTACTTTGGTAATGATTGGAGTCCTCGGCTCTCAAGAAAGTACAAGAAAAGTACGCTTTTCGACACGAAATCGTCTCCACAAGAACTTCAATTCAAGTCTGCAATGCGTAGCTCATCGTCACTCATCAAGAGCAAGGTGTATCCTTTTTGAGTGCGTTGTGATCCCTCCGAGAGGTAAATTGGAGGTTTCGGTTAATTTGGTATTGATAAGGCTTGTATTTCCTTAGTCGGTGTTTTGTTTCAAACATGCATTGACGTTGCACTTCTCTCGCATTGTTATGCACACTTTCCTCTCTCGCATTTGTTATGCACTTCTCTTGCATTGTTATGCACACCACTTGCTCGCATTGTTATGCACATTTCTCGTT
This sequence comes from Camellia lanceoleosa, assembly GCA_025200525.1. Classification (NCBI taxonomy): domain Eukaryota; kingdom Viridiplantae; phylum Streptophyta; class Magnoliopsida; order Ericales; family Theaceae; genus Camellia; species Camellia lanceoleosa. Next base: position 30,046,090 of record CM045768.1, on the reverse strand, counting down.
GCATTGTCATGCACCCCTTCCACCGGCATTGTCATGCACTCTTCACATGCGTTGTCACGCATGTTCCACCCGCATTGTTATGCGCACACTTAGGTTGCATTGTCATGCACCCTTTCCACCCGCATTGTCATGCACTCTTCACATGCGTTGTCGCGCATGTTCCACCCACATTGTTATGTGCACACTTAGGTTGCATTGTCATGCACCACTTCCACTCGCATTGTTATGCATTCTTTCACTCGCATTGTTATGCACACTCTTTGCTTGTGTTGTCACGCACTTTTCACTTGCATTGCCATGCACTTTTCACTTGCATTGTGTATGCATGCATTTATTTCGTATTGAAATTATACCATGATGAAACGTGGAACATGTGTTTCTAACTATATTGTACCTATTGAGTTTCTTTCTTTTGTAGGCACGATATTGTATGTACGTTTCATTTGAAGCTGGCGCGATCAGACGATATCGTATGTACGGTTCATTCGAAAGAAGTTTCGACGCAGCTTAGGAATTGCATAATTTCCTTACATCCTTTCTACATGAGTTGTAGTTTGGTTCTAATTCGTTCACTAAAACTGTTGCATTTATTGTGTATAATTGCTTCATTACAGCTTTCTTTGCATGATCATGAGTTATCTTCGGCATTTTGCATGTCCTTTGCATTTTGCCCCTGCCTGCGGACACATCTCTTTGTTATCTTGCCTGTTTGTCTAAGTCTTCGGCCTTGTTAAAAATGAGTCGTCTCTGGGCTTTGACATTCACTCCCGTCACTTCTTGACTTCCGAGTTCTGTCAAAGAGGGGCAACTATAGATACCCTATATTTGACCAACCTTAAGACTCAGACGTCATCAATTGAGCGCTCAGTGATTGCGTATGTTGTGCTCGTTTCGAGTTTCTGAAGTTTTTGGCTGAATGCCTTGCATTCGGGCCCTTGAACTATTTATGTTTCAGCTCGGTTTGTGGACCAAGCCTTGTTTCCCTTCCCTGGAGGGAGGAGGAGGTCTGTGGACCACCTTTTTGTGGTCGTAGACCACTTTTTGGTTTTCGAAGCCTTCAGCCGTGCGCGTTGTCTTGGGACCTCTTAACGTTCTCCGTTTGGCTTGGTTTTTGAACCATGCTTTGTTGCCTCTGCCTAAAGGGACACTGTGGTCCGGGAGACCACTTTTGTGGTCGTAGACCACCTTTGATGCCCGTAGACTAGTTTTCGAGGCTCCCGGCTGCCCGCCTTGCCTCCCGAACTTTCGTCTTGCATCCTTTTTGGTTTGTTTTTGGTGCAAACCTTGTTTTCCTTGTTGGAAATGTGGTACAAGGGTGGGAGACCAGTTCTTTCCCTTGGAGACCAGTTTTCTGGTCGGGAAACTAGTTTTTTTGGTCTTTGGGCCACCTTTTCTGGTCGGCCACCGCACCACCACCTTGGTTTCATGTTGTAGACCACCTCTCCCCTATGGTCGACCACTTTTTTCCCTGGCCGACCACTTCAAGTGGTCTGCAGCTTTCCAGCTCATTCCTGGAGATATTTTCTATCCAGCTGTCATAGTCGGAAGGCACTAAAACCATTCTCCGTACACGTGTATGGAGGGATGGCCTTAGACCCCTAAGCTTGTCCAACAAGCTTACACTTTTGTTCTCTATAAGAGAGAACCTCCCTCCTCCTTCTCCAGGTTCAAAAAATTGTGCTTGAGAGTTATACATACACCTTTGTATCTATCTAGCATCTCCTCTTCATATTTGTGTTCAAAAGTGCCTTTTTATCATACTTTAACACACAAACACACACTCAAACACCATCCTTTTGTTGCTGAGGTACTTAGAACCTGGTTTTGGAGTTTTTGTGTTGGCTTGAGTTTAGAAAAGCTGCTGGAGTTGTGGTTTTGAAGGTGTTCCACAAGGGTGAGCTTCTAACCCTTAAATCTCTTGATTTTGCTTAAGCTTTTAGCCCTCTTTGCATGGTGTTTTAGGCTTAACTTCCTACTGCAAAAAGTTCTGTTTTTCAGTCCTTAACATGTTTGTTTCAGGTCACTTTTGTGTTGAGGATAGTCTACCCCCTCTTAGGCCTTGTTTGGTCTTGTTCTTGTGCCATATTTTTAAGCTATTGGGACCACCTTTGCATGACCTTTCTACCACTGAATTCCAGAGGAATTTCAGTGGTGGAAATGGTGTTTTAAGGTCCCAAATAGGAGAGGGTCATCCGTTCTTCTTGTGTTCTTGTATGCTTGCCATATTAGCCTCATGTTTGAGCATGTTTGTTAAGCTTATGTTGGCCATATCTTAGCATTTATTTGGGATTATTTTAGTGTGGCATACCACTGTTTTGACTTGGTTTTGTCACCCCTTGCATGCTTTATACACTTGTAGTGTATTTCTCACAAACTAGTCTTGTATGCTTCATGAAGTAGCATGTCTTTCTAGCTTGTTTTGGATCCATCTCAGCATGTTCTTGGTGATGTTTTGCCATGTCATACCTCTGTCAAGGTTTGCTTTGGTTGGTCCTTGCATGCTTCTTGCACTTGTAGTGCATTTCCATGAACTAGCCTCATGTGTATCATGCTTTAGACTATCATTCTAGCATGATTTTGGCTTAACTCTAAGAAACTTTTGTCCATATTTTGGCATGCTCTAGCTCTGATTTGTATTGTGTTGGTCATGCATGCCATGCTTTGTATAGCTATAATGCATTCTAGCTTGTTAACTTTGTGTATCAAGTCCACTAGCATGCATTGCTTGGTCTATTTGAATGATTTGGAATCATTTGTTATGAGATTTCAGTGCATGTTTCATGGTCATACACTTGCATTTGTCACTCTTTTGGTGCTTTGGAGGGTTGGTCCTTTGTGCCTTAAACATGAGCCATTGCGTATGCCTTCATGCCTAAGCTTGCGAGCTATCATTTTAGTGGATTTTTGGGGTTATTTTGCCATGATATAACTCTAATTTTTGTTGGCAAAGCCATCTCATGCTTGGTCTTGGTAGGTGTAGTGTAACCCTCCCTTTTGGCCTTGCATGATCCATATCTTATGCTTTTCATGCTAGCTTGCTTTGGCTTCCTTCTATGCATATTTTAGACTCATTTTAACATGTTCTAGGATTGGTTTGGGTTGCCTTGACCATATGCTTCATGTTTTGCATAGTTGTAGTGCAAGTGCCTATGCTAGCTTTCAAGCTCTGGGTACCATAACATGCTTCATTTGTGTTGTGTACATGATTTAGCATCACTTAACATGACATTTCAGAGCATATAGGACTGCCATGTTCCCATTTCTTTCATTCTTTGAATGCCTCTAAGGGTTGTGCATTGTTGCCTTGTTTGTGGCTTAGCATGTATGCCATCTTGCCTAGG
>CM045768.1:29387649-29442649 GCA_025200525.1 Camellia lanceoleosa | reverse complement strand
GCGCCTAGTACTTGGCCATTCTTTCATCCCTGGCTTCATACTCCCCAGAGACCTGATTGACCACCACCTTGGAGTCGTTGAATACCATAAGAGCCGACGTTTTCATTCTCAATGCACTTCTCAATCCGGCAAGGATGGCCTTATATTCCGCTTCATTGTTGGACGCCAGAAAGCCCAGCGTAATTGCCTGCTCGATAACCAGCCCGTCCGGGGAAGTCAGCACGATACCCAGCCGGCACCATGTCTGTTGGAGGCTTCATCAACGAAGAGCTTCCACATCTCACTAATAAATAACTTCCAGCAGTCATATGGGTTTTGGGAGCTTCTCAGCTCTAAGGTACTGGTCGGTTCATTCCGGTTTCTTTCTATGTCTCAGTCGGGCTTGTGTTTTGATGAATTATCCGGCTTTCTCACTTCGGCTTGTATTTGCCCTTCTCCCATTTCTGATCCACCACTTGTCCCTGTTGCCTGAACCGCGGGCTGTGCCAAATCCACACTAGCCAAGTCAACCAGGCAAACCGGATGCATTCTGGGGCCAAACTCTGCCACAAAGTCCGCAAGAGCTTGAGCCTTGATTGCGGTGCACGGTTGGAACTTGATGTCGTACTGCCCCAATTCTACAGCCCATTTCAAAATTCTCTCGGCAAAGTTTACCTTTTCAAAGAGCACCTTGAGTGGAAACTCGGTTAGCACAACTATTATGTGGGCATGAAAATAGTGTGCCAGTTTTCTGGAAGCCATCATCAGGGCCAGGGCTAATTTTTCTAGCGGCAGATACCTTGATTCAGCGGGGAGCAAGGTTTTGCTTACGTAGAAGATGAGAAGATGCTTGGTACCTTCAGCACGGACTAGGACGGCGCTCACCGTATGCTGAGAGACTCCCAAGTAGAGATACAATTCTTCGCTCGATTTTGGTGTGACTAGGATAGGGGCTGAGGATAGGTACATTTTTAGATCCGCCAATGCACGGTCACATTCGTCATTCCAGAAGAACTTGGCCTTCAAAGTTTTAAAGAAGGACCTGCAACGATCTGAAGACTGGCTTATAAATCTGTTCAGCACGGTTGCTATCCCGGTAAGATGTTGCACGTCCTTCATGGAGTTTAGGTGCTCCAGCTCTTGTATCGCCTTAATTTGGGATGGGTCAGCTTCAATCCCTCGGTTTGTGACCAAAAAACCCAGAAACTTTCCGGTGCCGACTCCGAAGGCGCACTTGGAGGCATTCAAACGAAGCTTGTGATGTTTAAGTATAGTGAACATCTTTGTTAGGTCTGCGAGGTGTTGAGACTTCTCATTGCTCTTTACCACCATATCATCTATGTAAGCCTCCATGGTGCAGCCCAGGAGGGGAGCGAACATCTTGGTTACTATTCTTTAAAAGGTTGCCCCGGCGTTTTTCAGTCCGAACGGCATGGCTCTATAACAATATAGGCCTCTCGGAGTGGTGAATGAAGTGATCTCTCGGTCTGGTTCATACATAACTATCTGGTGGTAGTCGCGATATGCATCTAGGAAGCTAAACCTCTGATGGCCAGCGGTCAAGTCCACCAGCTGGTCGATTCGTGAGAAGGGGAAGCTATCATTTGGGTATGCACGGTTGGCCGTCTTATAATCAACACATGCCCGCCACTTGCTGTTCTTTTTCGGAACCACCACCGTGTTAGATATCCACCGAGGGTATTGCACTTCTTCTATTGCCCCTGCCTCCAGCAAGTTCTTGACTTCTTCCGCCACTACCTCGGCATGGTGCAAGGCCGAGCGGCACGTCCTCTAGATGACCGGTCGTGCATTAGGGGAGACATTCAACTGATGGAAAATGAAGCTATGGTCGACGCCAAACATATCGTAAGGCATCCATGCAAAAGCTTCTATGTTGGAAACCAAGAAGTCAATATATTCGAGACGTTCGGCGCCTGACATGGGGGATCCCAAAAGAAAGAACTTAGTTGGATCGCTCTCATCGATGCGCACCTCCACCAAATCTTCAACTGATTTCTCCTCGGCCTTTTTTCCCATGTCTTCCAGGACTTCCTTTCCCACCGGGCCTTCTATCATTTGAACGAAGCCTTTGGCGGCTCGGCTGCCATTCACTGCGACAAAGCATTGTTTTGACATTACCTGGTCTCCCCAAACCTCTTTTATCCGCCCGGTCAGCGTCGGGAAGCGCAGAACCTGATAGTAAGTCGATGTCACTGCTTGCATGGCGTGCAACCAGCCTTTGCCCAAGATTAGGTTGTAGGTGGATGAGACCTTAAGCACCTAGAATTCGACTTGCTTTATGACCGAACCCGTTCTGACCGGCAATATGATCTTCCCTATAAGCCATTCTAGTTGAGAGTTGAAGCCAACCAAAGGAGATGTTGCAGGGGCTAAGTCCTTGTCCTTCAACTTCATTTGCTCGAACGCGTCATAATACATGATTTCAACCAAACTTCCTTGGTCGATCAAGATTCTTTTGATGTCGAAGTCTTTGACGCAAAGAGTCACTACTAGGGCGTCATTGTGGGGCACTTGAATTCTCTCCAAGTCCTGACTTGAAAAGGTAAGGATATCTTTCTCTTCAGTCTTCTCTTTCTTTACAGCGGGCTGAACGGAGAGCACTTCCTTCATGTGCTCGGCTTTCTTAATCATCCCTCTCAGCTCACAGACCCTTGCCGGTTCAATGATGCCATGGATGACATTGATTACGCCTTGCAGCGCTGCATCCAAGGCGGCTAGGCCGTTTGGCTCAGTTTGTCCCAGTGGAGTGGCTTTCATACCCCCATCTATGTATTGGTCCAGATGTCCCGCTGCAACCAGCTCCTCCAAATGTTGTTTGAGCGGCAAGCAGTCCTTCGTTCGGTGCCCCCGTTCTTCATGGAAGGTGCAGCGATATTTCGAGTTGAAGCCTCTCTATGTATTCCCCAATTTGGCCGGCCAACGAAATAAAGGTTCACCTCGGATTTCACTCAGGATGCGATAAATAGGGATTTTAAAGACCGTGGTGATACCAGTACGTGCTTTCAATTTCCTCTTGGTATCTTCTTCCTCATCACGAGGAGCGTTAGCTCGGTCGTTTCTGCGACCCTTGCTTCTATCATCGCGGTTTGAGCTGCAACGTTGATCTTTTGACCGGTCGTTTGGGCAGTTGTCCTCCTGCCCCATCGAGTGAACCTTCCCCGCCATTCTTCTGTCCGCCACGACCGGGTTAGCCTTCTCGGTTGGGGAGGCGGCATCATCCTCCACACGGATGTGTTCGTTGATCCGTTGCATTAAGGACTCCATGGTTGCAGGTTGGTGCATTGTAAGCGAATCTCTTAGCCTATGTCCGACTGAGAGACCACGCTTGTACTGAGTAATCGCCAGATTGGTGGGGCAGTCGAGGATCTCATTGTAGATTTCCCAGTACTTCGCATTGTATGCCTTCAACGAACCTCCTGACTCTATCTTGACGCCTAGGAGATGGTCGACCTCCTTTGGTGTTCGAGTGTTGGTTTTGAATCTGGTGATGAAGGCCTCCGCTAATTGCTGTCACCCCTCGATACTCCCCTCCGGAAGCCTTTCAAACCATTTCAGGCCTAGTTCTCCTAAGCTTGCTGAGAATATGAGGCACATCAAGGCGTCATTGCGCCGGTGTCCAGCCATTACTTGCCGGTAATGGTTCACGTGCATGTACGGATCCGTCTTGCCGTCGTACAAGGTGAACTTAGGCTGGTGGAATCCGGCAGGGAGTGGTGTACTCTCGATTTCTGGAGACAGCGGCATAGCCGTAAGTCTTGCTAGCTTTTTGTCCACAAGCGCTGGAGCCACCACTTTGGGCACTGGCATTGCTACTTCTTCACTACAACGGATTTGGGAGCTTAGCCTTTGCAACGCTGGCAATCTCTGAGTCTCCCTACGGCGAGCCCTCTCCTCCAACACATCCCTCAGGTCTCTAGAACAGACGGAAAAAGAGTATCGCGACGTTGACGATGGGCGTGAGGGACTGTAGGTGCTGTTGCGAGTGAGAGATTTGCCCATCTGTGGGTCGGAGCTCCCGACCCCATAGCTTTGGGTAATAGAGAGAGAATGCATCCTTTATTGGCGGCGACTGCCAAAACGAGGAGACGGGGTGTGCTCACTGAGGTTACCCTCTCCAGTAACACCCTTTCCCTTGATCTGGCGTTTCAGCACCTCCATTTCAGCCGCCATCTTGCGAATGAGGGCGTCATGATCTTTGAGTTTATACTCCAGGCGTTGTGCATGCGAATCCCCCCGCCGTCGACGGCCCTCTGGACTCTTCGAGCGATCAGTACTCCTTGCGCGTTTGTCTCGCGCACCTCTCGAAGAAGTCTTTAGGCCCGCCATGGTAGAAATAGTTGGGGGGCCTTCTCTCCGCCGAACAGACTCTGGTGTGACACCATCGACGACGGACAGTGGAGTTTCGTCGTTATTAGCCATGGAAACGGTCGAAAAAGCTTGAAGAGCAATGTTTGAATATCAAAGTTTTCCCACAGACGGCGCCAATTGTACGGGGGTGAAATATCCTTTGCTTTCCGTACTCCTTGAACTCAAGTTTCATGTAACGGCATCTGACCTAGAAACAGAAAAACAGTGAGCTGCCCGGCAGTCTGTCGCCGGATAGACCCTCCAACGATCAAGTCAGATCACTTGAAGAGGAAGTAGAGAGCTCTTTTTAGAAAGAGAGAGGGTTGTTCAAAATTGTTTACCTCCAACGTCCCCCATTCTTCCTTTTTCTAGGCTGGCTATGCAGCCTCAGGGATTATGCACGCACTACCTCTGCTGTCCTTCTCTGGACAGGTGACAGTGCTCTCCTTTCACCACCTTACGCGTGTAAAGGCTAAAACCCCCAAACAGCATGCGTGGAACTGCCAAACGGTATTGACGCGTGCCAGGGGTGGATTTCCCCTTCCATCACACCATTGGTCCAGGTGGCCCGCCAAACCGGGATACCATGACCGACCTATCCCTTGGGAAGAAACACAACAATGATTCTCAGGGCCGAGTTGTATGAAGTCGGTCCTTCCGGGCTGATTGGCCGTGAGGCGTGCCGGCCTTCGCCCCGGCCTAAATTCATTCCGGGCTATGCTTAGCTCGGTCCAGAAGCACCATTGTGGATCTAACGGAATGCCTAGCCAAATCATAACTCAATCTGGTACACACTTGATTCTACGCTCCGGTCGACAAATCTAGCTCGGCCGGGCATGACGGGCCGGGGAATCGACCGAAGAAATAGCCCGGCTCTCGCAAGGTTCGTTATGACCTGCGTTACTGTAACTCGGTCGTACCTGTCCAGCGCAAGTCTCCCTCTCAATTATGAATTTTGAAAAGAGTTTTAAATTTTTGATGTGATATATGAAATGAGAAAAATTATTTGGTTATGAGTTTTGAAAATAGTTTTTAAAACTTAATTGAAAAACTTATAACTCATAACCAAACACACAATTTAAAACTCTATTGAAAATTCTATTCAAAACTCATAATCAAACTCTTTTTAAAATTCAATTCAAAAAAATAATTTATCCTTTTGGTCTAAAAAATAATTTTTATATTTAAAAAATATCAAAAATAAATACTTTTATAATTTTTTTTTCTTCTAAATAACATGTGGCGATTAGTAATTATAAAAAAAAAAGTACTGTTTCAGACGATCAGCTAGATATTCGAGAGAATGTCCAAGCAGAGGACCAGGTAGACAAAAAATTTAAAATTGTCTAGTTTACCAAACATGTTTTCAAAATATGTTTTGAAATTGATTTGGAATCATGATTGAAAAACTTAAATCAAACATAGCATTAAAATGTAATGGTGCAATTAGTTTTAGAAAATTAAACCAAACACAGTCTACGATTTTGTGATCTTATGAAACTACGTCGTATTGGTTGTTCTGCGCAAATCAACTTATTTTTTATGAGTTATTTATGATGATCTAACTATTTCGATTTTTTATAAATATATATATATTTTTTTGTGCGCAATATGAAAGAGTGGTGGATAAAATGATAAAAAAGTGATATAAATAGATCGGTTAAAGGTTGTGTTTGGAATATGAGTTGATTTTTTAATTTTTTAATTTTTTAAATTTGGATTAAAAATTTTTATTTGAGATAAATTTTTTAATTTTTATAAAAAAATAAAATAATTATAATTTAAATAGAATATTTTATCTTATTAAATCATAAAATTTATTTTATCTTTTTATAACTATTTTAATAAAAAAAAACTCAATTTAATTTATGCCAAACAAGGGTATAACCTATTAAAATTTTTATCAAATAGTCACATAACTCAAATAGATCACCCAAACAACCCCTTAGCGTCTATTTTCTTCGTCGGCGGGGTTCGAGACATAGGTTAGCTCTGACGGTGGTCGATGAGGATGCAATCTAGGGTTTTGTTTGGTAAACTTGATATGCCCTAGAATATCGATCTATGGCTTGAAAGGTAACCTAGTTTGCAATTCAATTGTTCAATTTACTTCTTTTGATGTTGTAATAGCTTTTTCTCTGATTCTTGTTTGTAAATTTGAGTTGAAATCGTAATTGAAGTTTCTGGCAAAATTGCAGATCATTTTTTCAAGAATGGGTGAAGTTCCATCTCTGTATACTTTATGTATGGTTGCAATTAAGAAAGAAATTCTTAGCGGTAATTTTTCGAATGATTATTCTCTCTCTTTTTCTCTCATTTTATATTTTATTTAATTTTATTTTTCTTAAAATATGGTTGCAGATGATGATACTCTTCCACCGCATGTATATGAAATTCCATCGGATTTATTTGATAGCTTGCTGACATTTTTACCTCCATTGGCCTTACAAAAGATACAAGAACAAATGTCAGTTTAAAAACTCACTCTAATTTCCTCACTTAATTACATATACTAGTTTTTGTAAAGATAAAATTGATTCATTTATACATCTGTGTACATGAGTTTTATATTTGTTTGGAATTGTGTCACAGGTTTTTAATTTAAATTAGAATGGATGTGATTTTATTTATTTAGGTGTTATGACTTTGCACTGCTAACATTTAGTCACTAAAGTTCATCAGTTTTAAATTTTTTTTTTCCCTCAATCATAAAGTTTGTATTGTTTTTCATAAAGAGATTCTGGCTTTGTGGCCCATTTAGTCATTTGCTGAATGTACAATTTGAAGGGTTCTACAATTTAAGTAGTTCATATGGATGTCCTAAATTGATCATGTAGGAGAGGCCACGTAGTGGTTTAGCAGTTGTGTCTGTTATATTGCTACCATATACAAGCTTGGTTTAGTAGTTTTGTCTGTTGTAGTTTTGCAGCTAGTCATCATTTTTAAATCTCATGTTACACGTCCTGTGCTTGGTTCCTATTGGCTAAAGGGCTCCATTTATTTTCTTCTCTTGTTTATCCGGGTAACATGTATTCACTTATTTTTCTTGCAATCTAGTTTTGTCTTCCTGTTCTAATCAAAACACTTAAAGATTGAACAGGGAGAGACACTTTCAGTGTATTTGTTCTCATCTTGGGATTAAGAAGCTCCAATGGGTGACATTTTCTTTCTTTCCTTTTCATGTTAAATCTTTTGAAATTATTGACTACTTTGACTGTTTGAGCAAGTTTTTCATAAGTGGTGACTTCATCAGTCTTGGAATCATAATTGAAACGCATACGAGTAATTTAATTTGCATATAGTACTTTTCAAATACTTCTCAGTGGCTCTTGTTACTCTGAAACTCATGCTGATTCAAAGCCCTTGTGTTTGAGTTATTCATTTTTCACTTTCTCTATCTTTGTGGTTTAATGCAGTCATCCCCATATACTTCAAAAGAAGTAGTGAAAAATGTGAAGCTATTCTAGTAAGACAACTTAATTCTTCTTTGTGCAGGCCATTTAAGAACTGGCATGATAGTGAATCTGCAAATGATTGCTTTGGAAATCAGAGAAAACGCAAAAGGTTTGAAAGAATAGGTGTATTCAATCACCAAATGTACATTCGACAGGTCTAATTATAGAGTTAATGTTTTTGCAGATATTTGAACTTTGATACAGTGTGGAGAATGTTATATAAGTCACGGTGGCCTGGTCCTGCCAGGCAGAACCGAGCAGTAAATTGGTTGTCAAAACAAGTTGTAGAAGAATGTAAATTGACAAATGACTGGCAACAGATGTACTGGGAAGCACATTTACAGAAGTATGCCGGTTTGATTTGATTGAAGTATTAGAGATTATCAGCTTGTTTGGTTTCATAACTCAGAATTCACTTTTCAGAAAATTGAAGGCTGTGTTTGGTAAAGATTTTTAAAGTTGATTCCACCCTTTTGTTTGAGTGTAATGTTTGGTTAGCGCTTTCAAAAATTGATTCCACACTCACTTTTCAAAACATGTCTACCGGTCATCCCCCAAACGTTCCCTGGACGTCCGGCCGGTTGACCGGAATAGTGTTCATTTTATTTATTTATTTTTTACACCTGTTATTTTTATATTTTAAATAAAAAAAATTTCGGAATTTTTTTAAAAAAATTTATGAGCTTTGAATAAAATTTTGGGTTGTGCGTTTGGTTATGAACTGGAAGTTTTTGAATCAAATATCATATGCCACATCATTCATTTCAAACTCAATTCAAAACTCTTTTCAAAATTTATAACCAAACAAATTTTCTACACTCAAATCATAATTCTAAAACTCTACCAAATGCTACCGAAATTTTTTGTTTTTCATATTTTTTTGTTTTCACTGAATTTTTTTAATATTTTAAGAAATTTTTTTAATATAATATTTATGAAAAAATCTTTAAAAAATTCACTAAATACCAAACAAAACAAAAAAGAAAATTTAATACATTTTTCATATTCTTGTATATTTATTGATTTTTTAAAGCTTTTTTTTTACAAATATTTTACTTTTTAGATACATCTAAGTAAGGTGCGTCTAAAAAAGAAAAAAAATTGCTTACAATTGTAAAAACATTTACTAAAAATAAAAAAACATGAAAAATAAAAAATTCAATTTTCAAAAAATTGAATTAAAAAAATTGAAACCAAACACACTTTTTCATTACAACCACTCATTTCGCAGCACTTTTGTTATGTTGACCTGAAAAACAGTTGCCTAGATGAAGCAGCAGAGATAGTTTTGCTCCCAACTTTTGATGGTTGTATTGGTGAAGTAAGAATTCCAGGTAAGGTGGTGCTTGCTTTAATATTATACTTGTTCTTTTAAAAAAAGGGCAAAAATATTTTTATTCCTGTGGTTTGACTCCAAAGCACTTCACCCCAATATCATTTAAAAATATGTAATTCACCCTCACACGTGTTCAGTCTAAAGTGGAAAGTTAACATTGTTAACAGAAAATGCAAAGACATTTATACCCCTCCCACTGCATCTTGTCTTCCCCTCTCTCTACTGTGTCATGACCCTCCACCGCCATATTCAACCCACCACACCCAGATTCATTCACCCCAATAGCATCACCCATGACTAAACAGTATACCTATACCCATAGATATACATATAGATTTTGATATTTAATACACAACACATTCATTTTGGTGCTTGTCACAACTTTGTTTTGTTGTTGACTCCTAACAGTACATGGGAAACAAAAAAATAAAAATAAAAATTGAAAACTTGCAGATCTGCGACATTCTGTATTTGGGGGGGGGGGGGGGGGGGGTGGTAGGAAGAAGCCGAAGGGGTGGTTCTATGTGAGAGTGGGTGGCGGGGTGGAGGGTTTAGGAGGGAGGGCATGGCAAGGGGTGGCGGCAGTAGCAATGGTGGTGAGTGGATTAGGGTTAGTGTTAAAGGTTTTTAGGTTAGGGTTTTGAAATGGGAAGATGAAAAAAAGTCAAAATTGTCTTTTCACTCTGGAGTTTGACTTCGATTTTTTATTTTATTTTTATGCCAACTCTCAAAATAGGGTGTGTGGCACAATTTTCGTCAATTTTGAAGAAATTAGTTATGGTAGGGAGGTCAAGTGCAAAATGAGTCAAAACCACATTAGGGATTTTGTATACATTTAAATGTCAAGGGGTAAAGTGCTCTAGGCCAAAACCAGAAGGGGTTAAAAAGGATTTAGCGAGCTTGAACAATTTTTTTTAACCTACTTTGCTCAAGCATATATATAAACAGACACACACACACACACACATATATATATATATATATGCGCACATGTTATATATAGACACATCTATTTTATATTATTTTATATGTGCCTGTGTAAATCATATGAGTGGAAATTATTTTTGGCCAAAGAGGAACTTTAGAAGAGCTTCTCGCAGGTTCCCTCTTTTCTCTTTCTAAGCATACCAAATGGAAGAAAGGAGGTCCTCTTCTCTCTGACAAACACTTCACAAAAATCTTGAATTTCATGTGGTTCTTGATCTGCACAGATACCATCCTAAAACCCATTGGTTATGAAGAACCGACGAGTTGTTTTAGAGGCGACTACTCAAAGTTGTCTTACCACTGTCAACAGTTTGGTTGCTATGCCAGGTAACATATCATTTCAGTTTTGGTAACGGAGCATAAACCTATCGTAAACAATGTAATTTGTAACCATTTTAGTGAACTTAGTTGCACAGTATGTTGTACCATGCCATTTACCCTTGTTCACCTGCAAACCTTTTCTACTTTGCTGGTTTTTTTGGGTACTTGAAGAGTTTGGTTGTTGCAACATGTTTTTCTGTCATGCAGATGTCTGAGACTTCAAAGTGTACTCTGTGTTGCAGAAACTTGTGTAAGTTACACATCCTATAGATGGGAGAAAATCCTGGTCAAACAATGTTGTGTTAGTTGGTCTCTTGTGGTTATGTCTCTTAAATCAATTTGAATATGATTTTATGTCAGCACTTCTGCAAAATTACAAAAAGCAGAAAGTGTTTACTCTTGAGTCTGATGTCAAAGTTTATTTTGTCAGATTAGGTGTATCTGAAGTAATTTAATGCAGTTTGCTACTTAAATCTGTTTTTCTACTTACTCTACATAGAAGGGTTTTTTCCCAATTCATCTTTCAGAAACTCAATTTTTGAACATCTATGTGAACTAAACTGGGCGTAGTTTAGTTTTTTTTGTGTGAAGTTTTCCATTGTCCACGAGCATCAAGCATTTTGTGTCTATTTTGATAAAAGCCTGCTTACCTTTTGATTCAGTTATGTTTATATATTTATCTTCTTTCTAATCTATTATTTGGCAAAGGATGACTACAAAAGCTATAGGATGAACCAAATGATCCTGAGTTTTCAATGATTAATTGAAGATCTAGGAAGGACAAACATTATAGGTCAATAAAAATTCATGTTTCATGTTTCTTGTTTTCTTGTTCCTGCTGGAAGCAACCTTCTGCACATTTTAATAAATGCATAATGATGTCAGAAATTTAAAATGCCAACTTGATAAAGAACATTTGCTGGAGAATGATATGTGGCACATAATACATAAGAAAATGTCCCTTTAGTTATGCCTGTTCCTGCCTTGTATACAATCTATAGCTTTCCACTTATTAGGTATTCACAATTCTGTGTGTCGTGGAACATTAAAAATTCAAAGTTATTACATACTTCTATGTTCCAACTTGTTCACTTGAATATCACTTCTGCAGTTATTAGAAAATCATATATTCAATTGACAACTGAGAATTATTATCTTAGAATAAGTTGTCTGTTTTACCTTTTCTGGTTTTGATTTTTGTCCAATGAAGATCATAAAGTGGGCGTTTCTCTAGTATTTGTAAAAAATTGAAGTAAATTGGGACAACGTTGCATGCTCGAAGTACTACATTTTGGTATTATAATACCGGAAGAAAGTATTTTGCTGCTTCTGCTTCTCAGTTTTTATGTTCCTGCTGTAATTCAGATTTGGACAAGAATCTTTTATACTCTACAGAATTTAAATGTTTTAACTTTTTTAATATTGCCTAAGTGGAGTTGAAACTTGGTTAATTTCTGAAAAGATTTTTGAAATGATTCAAATAAAAATTTAATTTTAATCGACTTGAATGAATTGTTTTAGGAGTCTTTCACAGAAGGTATAGCTTAGGATTTTTATTTTTTATTTTTTGGGTAAAAGCTTTAGAAATTAATGTTTATTATAACTTTGGCTGTTAATTTACACCACCTCTCTGTCTGTATCTCTAATTACCATCCTTTTGCAGCATTTATTGAGGACCAGTAACCTGCAAGGCTTGGAACTACGGTGGATTAAGTCCAAAAAGCATGTAAGCCTAGGCTATTTTTTTTATTGATATATATATATATCGGCAGATTTGTGTGGTGAAATTAAGAACTTCTGGAATAAAGAAATAAAACCAAGTGACTTTTAACAACTGAAACAAGCACAATGGTAAACAATGAGAATGAACTAGGAATCTTGAAGCTGTTTCTGGTTTGCTGAGTTACCTCAAAACAAAAAGGGCCAACCAGCCCATGCATACTTGTGATTAGTGGCCCATTTGTGTATGATTATGAATCTTTGCCATGGTTTTTTGTTTGTCAGTTCTCTGTCCTCCAACAATCTTAAATACGCATATCTCTTTCTTTTCAGTACCTGCTGACTCTATGCTGCAGAATAACCAATTGAAGGTTTCCAGAATGGTGTGAAAAATGATGCTTTGTTTTGTTTTTGTTCTTAAACCTGTGAGTTTGAAACACCAATAGGCAAAATGGTTTCAATGTAAGAAGGGCGTTTTTGGCAGCCCCTTTAACCTTTTTTGAATTCAGCATGTAGTTTATTATGCCTATATAATAATAAAGGAAAGAATTAGCATTCTAAAATTGCCGAAATTTTATTATTGTGGTTATGCATGTCTCGGAATTTGCTAAACGAATTAATCTATACATTATATAAATGTTGAGAGGGGAAGGGGTGCGATGAGTTCTTTGGCTCCGTCACTATGAGCTCAGCTGGGCTTGTTCAGTGTTGGTAGAGGCGCTTCATGGTGAACTATGATCGTACGATTGTTTAGTGATGCCGTTTGGGATCTGGTTTGGTCAAGGTTTGCCGTCGTCACAACAGGGGGCAGTTTTGTGGTGATGAAATTGGGTGAGAGTAGGGTTTTTATCCCTGAAAAAGAAAAAAGGGGGGGGGGGGGGGGGGTGGGGTTGGGGTTGCCATGATGTGGCTAAGGTTTTTGCAGAATTTGGCAATGGGCATTTGCAAGGCCTAGAGGCATTCATAAATAGATCACCGAGGTCTCATCATGAGAAGGATGATCAGAAGATCCTTAACATTGATAACTTGATTCTTATATGCCAATAAAGTTTGTTTCATATGTCATAAAAGAATTAAATAATTTTGGACAGTAAAGAAAAGCAGAACTATTTAATGCCAACGGCATTCAAAATTCCCTTTGATCATACATTTTCAACTGTTTAAATGAATTTGGTTAACTTGATTGCTGTCTTCCGACTGATGATTTTATTGTTTACCATGTAAATCTCACAGGTCGAAGGATTATGCAAACTTTTGAACCAGAACAGAGAAACATTAAAATCACTTGAATTTATTCACTGCAAGCTTTCTTCCACTTTTGTGAATACAATTTGTGATTCTCTGCACGTGAAGGATCTTCAAACACATGTAATAGAACACTTCTCAATCAAGACATCAAGCTTTCTTGAAACCAATCAGCTTTCATTGCCAATTGGACTAGCATCTTTTTTATCATCGGGAAGGTGTGTCCGGGTACTCTCATTTTTTGGCTTTGGTGTCTCTCAACTTGGTCATATATTTGGAAGTTTTAATTGCTTGAGTGGGGAGTCATACTCGATTTGCTAGGTCAATAATAATTCACATTCAAGTTGATTACTTTTGTGAGGAAACACTCTTCCTGCTGGGCTAATTCTCTTCTTTATATGAGAATACAGCAACAAAATAGCTTAGCGGAATAAATTGTTTCTCTGTATGGTCATCAATCTATTACAACCTTACGAGCATAAAACAAAGTTCCAGTTCCATATTGTCCTAAGCTTGATATAACATTTTTGCTAATGTAATCCATGGCTGACTGAACTTCGCATGACATCAAGCTTGCTCTCTTTCTTTTTCTTTTTTTTAAAAAAATAAATAAATTTCAAGTTGCTGGGTTCACCAACTATTCATTATCATTTGAAGATTTTATTGCAGAAATGTTCAATTTCTAATTCCCAGCAATCCATTAGAGCCGCTTTCAACTTGGGGGGAGCATGATACAATTGTTTTTCTGAAGAAAAAGTTGGAGATTGTGCCCCCTTGGCATGTTCTCTAATAAAATTTTCTTTGATTTTTATTATAAAAAAAAAAATGTGAAACTTTTAAGGTTGATGTAGCAGGGTATATATGTTTATTCAAATAGGGTAGCTTTTCCATCGCATAAAGCATCAAATGGCATATCTAATGTTGTGGATTTAGCATCACAAATTACAGAAGGATTTATTTGTTTAATATTTTTATTTCTGCTTTTTTACCAGTTTGGTGTAATACTACTGGAGTTTAAGAACTTCAAGGTTGGTCAGGATTTGTGGTTCTTTTAGGGGTTGAATAGGTTTAAAGACACAGTGTAAAACCAGTAATGTAGGGCTTGGAGAACTAGCGATACTAGTTGGTTTTAAGAGAGGGTTTTGTTATCACTAGAGTCATCGAGAGAGGGGCAAAAAGGATAAAGATGAAGACCAAATCAAGGACAGAGGTTAACAGTGTGTATGGGGAGACAACCAAGATCAGCTTAACCATCCAAATTCTAGAAATTGCACCCTTCACTTTTCTGCATATTGTGGTTCTCTTCCAGTGCCTTATGCAGTGCAGTTCTGCTGGTTCAGTGAGAACCTGAACATGTGATATGTGCCTAAGCTTCGTTAAACTATTTATGTCATCATGGACATCAGGTTGCATTTCACTTGGTCAGAGGAGTGTTTGCAACTACTAAAGCTCATCACATTTTGGTGGCAGGTCCTTGTCTTCGGTAAGCTTCTGTGACAACGATTTTGGTCAGAATTTTGCAAAAATGGTTTTTAGTACCCTCCTTGACACTGCATCTGGTATATCTGTCCTGGACCTTTCAGAAAACAATGTGAGTACTGCATTTTATTTAATGTTCTATTGAGTTTTTTTATTACAACAATAAACCAATATAAAACTTTATTGCAATATTGCAGATTTCTGGCTGGCTTTCTCATTTTAGATGGAGATCCTCAAGTTGCTCCCAGTCTCCTTCAGGAATAGGAAAGTCATTGCAATCATTAAGTGTGCTCAATCTAAGGTATCCCCCATTGATGTATAATCTCTGTGTCTTCTGTGGACAATGAACTCATGGGATTATTGTGAAGAGACTTGTGAACAACAGAATGCATAATGAAGGGCTTTCATTTATAAAATAATTGTGACATGAATGCCCTTCATGTCCCCCTGATGCTCATGATTCTATTTTATTACTATGAGTTAGGAACCTAGGAAATAAGGAATGCAAACTTCTTCTTGCAAATCCAATTTCAACTTCAGGGGATTTTTTCTTCTGTTTCAAACATTGTTAGTGCATGACAAGGTTACTTCTTTGTTTTCAGGGGGAATAATCTACACAAAGATGATGCAGAGAGTCTTAAAAATGCCTTGGCTCATATGCCTACCTTAAAAATTTTGGATATAAGTGACAATCCTCTTGAGGACGATGGAATCAAGTTAGTTTGAGTTTTCATTCCTCATATATTTTAATGAAAATAGTGATATGTTCTTTTTTGTTGTTGAGTTGGGACAAGGTTTTGTCCAGTTCAGTCAGTCTTACAACTTGTGCCGGACTTTTCAGGAGTTTAATCCCCTACTTTGTTGAGATGTCTGAAAGGGACTCTCACTTTGCTGATTTGAAAGTGGAAAATTGCGAGCTTTCATGTAATGGAGTGAGTCAACTTGTAGGTGTTCTTTCAACTTTAAAGAGGCCACTGGATTCTCTATCTATTGGAGAAAATGGCCTTGGCAGGTTAGTCTGGCTTATGTAGTTTTAGTCTAACAGAGTTTAGACTTCCACTCTTGTCATTTCATTTCCAGATTTATTGGTTCTGATATTGCTGTCCTCCAGCAAAGTTGGAGCACCTTTGGGAAAATTTTTGGGCATAGGTATTCAAGCACTGGAAATTGAAGATATTGGGCTTGGTTCATCTGGCTTTCTGGAACTACAGAAAGAAATAGGAGAAGATTTGAAGCTTGCCTACATCAACATGAGGTTCTACTGATACCTAGACTTTTTTAGAACTTGTGTTGTAGCTTATTTTTGAAACATAAACTTGTTGATTAATATTGTATGGTAAAAACCGCGGAGGGATTGGATCTGCAAAGTTCTTGACAACACTCATTCCACGGGCTCCAGAACTTGTTGCAGTCAATGCAGGCTATAATTTTATGCCTTCTGAATCCTTGTCAGTAATATGCTCTACCCTGAAAGTTGCAAAAGGTACATTTTTCAAATATGGAGTGTTTTTTATTTTTGTATATATATTAACAATGCTTGGCCCATTAAATTCTAGAGTGATGTTGATCTTGATGTCAAAATTTTATAATAATTTGAGAGCATTAAGATTAATTAATTGCTCTTACTTTTTTACAAATTGATAACATTTACTTTTTCTCAAATAGGCACCTTTTGTGCTGATTGTAAATCATTCATCTTGGTTTATTTTGTCATGTTATTTAAGATCATACATTTATTGCTTATAAATGTATGCTGTTTAAAAGAATTTGCTCATATAAAGATGATGTGACTGGACACCACCATCTCAGGAGTTTAACCTTTTAAAACTTATCCTTCTTAACATAGGTAGAAATTTTTTTTTTTGGATAAGTAAGTCATATTATAACCAAAAAAGAAAGATATACAATGAAGTTCAATACACAGCTTTTGATGGGAGCACAAAATAAACTACTCCATCAAAAGACAAACTGAGCTTATAGAAAACAAGCACAACATTCCCAACAAAACAAGGATTCAGAATTTCCTTCTAGCATTCTTCAAGTCATGAAGTTTCGCTTTAAGTTTTCTTCTGTTATCCTCTTTTGAAGTCTCCCCATAACTGGGATCACTTGGAGATGGACTCCCTCTATTTCTCAACTCTTGACTTGAATCTCCATTTCCTAACTCGTCCATATCACACGATTCAAGGACATCAAAGGCATTAGATGTTGAGGGGACAGAAGATCGCTCTCTCTCTTTGTTGATCAATGGCGTTGAACCTTGCCCACTATCTCTCCCCTTTTTCTTCACCACTTCCCATTTAGTCGGAATTTGTGTTTTAGTGTCCTTGACTCTCCACTCATGTTTGAAGGAGGGAGGGTTCAAAGACTTTGGCTTTTGAGGGCACAAATTAGTGGTATGGCCAAAAGTCTTACAACCATCACACCTTTGAGGCTTCCATGGTACCTCAACTTGAATCTCATATGGGTCACCATAACCAAGATTTATTTTGAAAGACTTAGGGATCTCTTTATTTGCTGGCACTTCAATACAAATTCTCGCAAATGTAAGTCTGCTTCTCTTGAAAGTTGGCTTATCCAAATAAAGAGGAGTTTCCAAGATTCTAGCTATGTAACCCAAACCATCTTCACTCCAAAGTTCCAAAGGAACATTGTACAACTTCACCCACAATGGCACATTTGAAAATTCACACTTTGTTAGTTTTAGTCCAGGTTGCCATTTTTTAATAACAATCAATCTAGCTCCAACATAATAGGGGCCATCTTCCAAGATTGTGTCCATAGCCTCTTCACTTTTTACTTTAAAAATAAAAAAACCATTGTCAATGGAGACAACGTCCTCAAGCAAATTTCCCAAAAGTTTCTCCGCCCAAGTTTTCACATAATGGAAAGAGAATCTTTTATCAATGAAGTATCCAACCGAAACATTTTCCCAATGAGAAAAGCCTTTTTTTGAGATCTCAATAGGGACATTGTAAATGCCATCTACTTGGTTCTCAATCTTATAGGCACCTATTTTATACTTCAATTTTGACACCTTGTTAATCTCTTCTTTAATTCAAGAGCTCCCAACTTGTAGAGGTTTACCTGATATAGCAAGTGTATCCAGACCTTCACTACCATCTTCCATATGTAGATCAACCAAATCCTCATTTCGACAAGCTCGCATGGCCTTATCACTCTCTCGTTGCTTGGAACCTATTACTTCTTTCCTTTGATCAGCACTAAGTGAGCCAAATTTATTTGACAACATCATTTCGTTTGCCACCAATGGGGACACAGTGGTCAATTTTGGCCACTGCTCAACATCAGTTAGCACTCTAGTTGGTGTGTTCCATGCATTAGGTGTTTGATGCTACTTTGGTGATTGCTCAGGTGAGGCTTGCATTTCCACGGTCCAGCAAAACTGTGTTGTACCAAGATCACAATCACACTCAATTGAGCTATCCTCTGAATCTACGTCTCTCAAATTAAATCTTTTAACCAGTTACATGTTACACCTTAAATCGATTCTCTTAAGCTTGAAATTAGAAAAAATCCCAATATATGCATGTATTAAATAAAACCGCTTAATATGGACTCTAAATACTTATTTGAATGTTGTGTTACCTGCTTGTGGTTTCTACAAATTAAGCCTTCAAAATATGTCTTGAGGTGTCATCCGCTTATCATCGGACTTGTAAGGTTGCATCACCGTCTTAAATTCCAATTGCACAATAATTTGATGCTTATCATGTTTCAAAATGCTTGTGAAGGCATTCTCAGACATATTAAAGTATAATTACATTTCCTTTACTTAGCATTGAAGGTGTGTAGTCATCCTTTAATATGGGACTTGTAGGAAATTAATGTATTGATCTTATTGATTGATAGATTGATATTTTACAATGGAGAGAATGAACTCTCTTTTATAGAGAGAATGGGATATAATGGAGTAATCAAATTAGTGGAGCACTAAACTAAATTAATGGAGCATTAACCTAAATGGAGCATTAACCTAAATGGAGTAGGTATAATGGTAATGGAGCACTAACTATGGTGCACTAACTATAGTAGAGTAGGTGTAGGAATTGTTACATTCAACAGCCCCCCTCAAACTCAAGGGGGTTAGGAACTAACCAACTTGAGTTTGGAGAGAGTAACAAAACAGAAAAAATAATCTGACAAATAAAAGTAGATAGGAGACTTTATGGTATGGTGCATGTCGGACCGTTGTAGAAAAGCGTTTATGGGGTCATGTCGGACCGTTGTAAGCAGTTCTTGGGTCATGTCGGACCGTTAGAAAAGCGATTCTCGGGGTCATGTCGGACCGTTGTAGAAAGCGATTTCTTGGGTCATGTCGGACCGTTGTAGAAGAGAACTGAAATCAATGTCGGAACAGTTTACCGAGTCTTATCGGACCCATATAGGAGCTAACCGGAATCAATGTCGGGACAGTTTACAGAGTCTTGTCGGACCCTTAAAAGTTGCACCCTCAAAAGGCGTGCCCAATCTTATCAAAAGGCGTGCCATCAAAAAGCGTGCCATCAAAAGTTGAGCCATCAAAAGGCGTGCCATCAAAAGGTGTGCCCGACAGCCATCAAAAGTCGAGCCATCAAAAGGCGCGCCGATTTGTCGTTTCGCGTTGAGAGGCGCGTAAGTCGCGTGTCTGCCTTGCCTATTTAAACCAAGGCGAGGCTGCCGCTGATGCAGAGCAAACCAGCTGAAAAACTCTTCGTTCTCTCTGTAACACTTCTGAGAGAAATAATCAGAATTCTGTTGTTCCTCTGAAAATGGCTTCTTCTTCCGCCTGCTACCCGAACATAGCCTCTTCTTCCTGGGGTCTGCTCACTCTCTTTCCCGACCTCAATGAGTGCACAAGAGAGATAATCGGGGCAGTTGCCCTGGAACCGCAACCAATCGCTCCTGGACCAAGCCCCCCTGGTTTTGCGCCGTTAAACTATCCGATGGTGGCAGTTGAGCAGATAATGGCTGCTCAATCTGATATTGAGGCCAATTATTATACATTGAGGTCTTGTGTTGAGACAATGACGGCGCGCAACAACCTGTCCGCACCGAGTAGAACAACCGAGTCGCGGCAGTAAAGTTTAATCAGCTCTGCTCCAACAAGATGTATACGAATGCCCGAGCAGAGATATGTGTGCTGAAGGCCGAGAACAAGGAGCTGAAGCGAAAGGCCACCGTGATGCTCAGATTTGGAGGGCCGCCATATGTGACAGTTGAGGAGCAACGGGAAGTGAACGTGCTCGGCGGCGTGGGAAACACGGAGGCAACACCGGCAAGGGACGCCTAAGACAAAGGCAAGAAGAAGCGAACAGCTGAAGAGGCGAAGAAATAAGGCCGGTTTTTGTTGTGGTGGTAGTAGGTTGTGGTTGGAGATTGTTTGGTTTTTTTTTTTTTTTATGTAAAATGGTGATCGAATTTGATCCCTGGTATGAATAAAATAAAGTTGGTGTGCAAATCTGAATGGTATGAATTTGATTTGAAAACAAAATTAAAAATAATCTTATGGAGGAACAAAGCAATAACAGCACCTTCAAATTCAGCACCACGACCACTGTTGATAGTTGTGGGGCTAAATGCTTTCCAGATTATATTCCCACAGACGGCGCCAAGGAAAGATTGTTGGCTGCACATAGAATGTATGGCAACAAGTGGGCTATGATAGCAAGGCTATTCCCAGGGAGGACTGACAATGCAGTGAAGAACCATTGGCATGTGATAATGGCAAGGAGGCACAGAGAGCAAAACACTGTGTATAGGAGGAGGAAGCCCTCTTCTTCTTGTTCTCCCAAGGGATTTGATGGTATGATAATGATTAATGGTTACAACAACCACCTCAACAAAGCATGCAGTGAATCAACTATCTCAAGTGCCAACATTGATGAATCTGGATCAACTTGCACTGATCTCTCTCTCACTCCCTCCTCAACCATAGTGCCTCCTGGTTTTGGTTTTGTCTCTAGGATTGTCAGTCCAGTTCTCCAGCACCACCAGCCCTATGGCCTCCAGATGGGTTCAGCAAGACAGAGAAAAGTATTAACAGTGGGAAATGTGGGACTTGACCAGTTTTGTAGTGGTGGCAATGTGGTCTATCATGGTGGGCCAATGACAAATGTTGTGGTGGATGTGTACCAACCTGGTAACTCGAACTCAAACTCAAACTCAGAAGTCTCTGCCTCTGAGTCAGTTGCAAACAACAACAACCAGGCCAATAATAATCCCTATAGAGAAAATGAGAGTGGCAATCTCAATTAGGCCTTTATCTCCAACAGATGATACATTCCACAGAGAAAGAACCCTTAACAAAGGGCAGCAAATACTCTCGCACCAAAGAAGAAGAACAACAAGAGCAAGATCAAGAAGAATAATTTGTGGCAACGGAGTGAAGGTATGTGTAGAGGTTCGGCGGGCGGCCAAGACGAGGCTGCCGCCCGCCGGTGAAGCGAATTTATTAGGTTCTTAAACCCGCTCTGATACCATGTAGGAAATTAATGTATTGATCTTATTGATTGATAGATTGATATTTTACAATGGAGAGAATGAACTCTCTTTTATAGAGAGAATGGGATACAATGGAGTAATCAAATTAGTGGAGCACTAAACTAAATTAATGGAGCATTAACCTAAATGGAGCATTAACCTAAATGGAGTAGGTATAATGGTAATGGAGCACTAACTATGGTGCACTAACTATAGTGGAGTAGGTGTAGGAATTGTTACATTCAACAGGACTTTTAATTTTTATTTTTTTAAAAATGAAATCCAATTTGTGGTCACAATTGCAGAGAGAGAGATTAATCCTAGAATGTTAGGAAAATAAAATATTAAATTTTCCATATATGTCATGTATGGAATATTGGGATTTGACCTCATTGTACTTGGTATTATCTAGGGAAACTTAAACATGTAGACTTGACTGGAAATAATTGGCATGATCACTCTGCTGTTGCTTCTCTGCTGGATGAGTTTCAAATCAATGGAAAGCCCATTTTTGTATTCCCATCATTGCCTGCTTCAAATGCACCCTATGATGACGAGCCTTAGGTGTTTTCTGATGCTTCCTGGACCATGGTTATGCAGCAGATTACTATCTATTGAAGTTGGTGAAGCCATATAGGTACCTAGGACAAATGTTGTGTTTAACAAGCTTATTGAACCTTTTTCCTGTATCATGCTTATAGTATATGTTTTTTTTGTTGTTGTTTTTGGTTTTTCGCTTTGTACTTTTGACAGTTCATATAGCATGCTGCTCATCTACTTTTCTGATTTGTTTAATTATTAGGGAGAGATTTGTTTTTGGTACATTGGAGGAGGTCGTAGTTTGGGAAGGGGGAAATATTACAATTGGCAAGACTTGAACCCTTGGTCTCATAGTGAAACCCCAATTGGTTAAATATTAAGTGGAGGTTTCAACGAATTGTTTTCTGTTCAAGAGTCTCTATGTTTAGTGGGGAATATTCTGTGTATACACCTTTCTTATAATATGAAAGAAATTCTTTTTTTGTATGTTGTATAACTAGAATTGTCCATTTCATTCAGTAGTTAGCGTGATAGCGCAACTTAAATGTCGGATGCTTTACCCTCAATTACTGATTAAATGGCTATGGGGTTGCTTCTCTGATGCACCACTCTTTGTGAACAACACAACTGTCAATTCCTCAAGTTGTATCAAGGATATGCCGAAATTTGGTTACATTACAAGACTATAGTTAGGTTGATCAAAAAATAAAAAATAAAAAATCGCAAATTTATGGTCAGTCTGGTTACACCAACATTATCAAAGGCCCTCTAGGTAGCTTCTATAAGCAGTAAGAACTTGAAACTTAGAAATCGAGCAGGAATATGCAATTTTAGTATTTATACTGAATCACCTGTAATCTAGGGAATAATATAAGTTGCAAAATCCTACAAGGGTTTTGTCACTTCGAATTGTTGTTCTGTAAAAGATGCAGATATTTCTGTTCAAAATAGCTGAGGCTACCTGCTTTTATGGAATCATTTTCATGGTGGTTATCTCATATTGCTGTGTGAAAGCTTGTTTGATACAGACTAAGCCTACTGCTCTAATTGCTATTAGAACTAACTTTTAGTGGAAGTGTATGCATGCCCAACCTATCTTCGGTGATAGTTGCTCTCTGTTGCTTTTTCATTCTTCTTCTCTGTCCCTCTGATTTTGCTTTTTCATTTTGTGATATGCATGTAGGGTGAAAAGATCTGGCTGAGCCTGTCAGGATAAAGTATTAATTATTATTTTTTATATTATAGTATGAGACTTAAGTATTGATCAATTTAGGTTGGGAAACTCATTCCTTCCAGAATTTTATATTAGCTTCTTTGGCAGTTTCACTAGCCCTTGCATCGTTCTCACTTGTGCTTCTTGTGATTCTAGCCTTAGTAATCTTGTTACTGTTTTACCCAGTTTTTGATTGCAAATTAAACTCCAAAAATGAGGCATGGACTTGAAAAGGAATTTTGTGGGAAATGTGACTCTACGACCCGTGGAAAGGCGTCATAGCAGTAGTAGGGGGTGTTTAAGACCGGAGCTTTTGGTAGTGCTAGCTGGAATGTAAGTGAATGAATCCCATTCCCATAGTCCCCAAGCCTTTCTACTTAGCTTATTATTAGAGAAAGGGGTGTGCTAGCACAGGTCTTTACTAATATAATAGAAAAGTTAGAGGGCTAAGAAACGCTGGTGCTTGCTACTTCTTGTCTTCTTTGCGGCCCTTCACTGTCCTGTTCTGTAATTTCCATTCTTTCATCCGCTACTTGGCTGTAAAAAGAGGGAAAGGGGCGACTATCTAGCAGGAGTTGGGTCCCTGTGGACAAGGGGACAAGTGAAATCATTACTAGGTTTGGATTCACTAAAGCCCAAAACTAACTGATGTATCTTTTGTTCTTTACCGTGCTGGCACAACAGGTCAGTCCTCTTCTGCTCTATTGTCATCTGGTGGCTTCACTGAATCTGGTGGCTTCACTGAAGCCCAAAACGAACTGATGTAATAGATCTTTACTGTGCTAGCAAAACAAACCAGCCCTCTTCTGCTCTATTATCAGCTGGTATAATTATCAGCTGGTCTAATTTTATGGTGCCTTTGTACATTGCCTAGGCTTGCCAATAGTGTCCTGGACCTCCTCTGGTGTTGCAAGTTGAAGTCACGGAAACTGCCTCTCCAAAATAGGGGTAAAGTTACGTAAATCGTGCCCTCTCTAAACCCTGCTTTGACAGGAGTCTGATGTACTATTGGGTTTGCTCATTTCCCTAATTAGGATTTTTTTTAACTTAATTACATAACTAGGTTATTTTGAGCTTTATTCCCAGATTAGGATAATGTGTGTTTTGCAAAAACATTTTCAGAAATAAATGTTTGATAAATATGTGATTAAACTGTTTTGCTAGAATTATTAAACATCATGCTTATAGGTTATTTCATTAAAAAAATGTGCTTAAACATGTTTTCCCCTAAATTGAGTAGAAAGTTTAAATTCTACCCAATTATATAAATAAATAAATAAATAAATTGTAAATTTTTATAAAATAATAATCTGAAAAATCAGCCTACTGGGTTACCTATAGACATATTGATTGGAAAGGTTGAAACTTTTCCTGTGGAGTTTTTGCTTTATATTCTTTGTTCCTCTGGTTTCCTATTATGGTAGTTCATGGAACTACTTAAAGCTCCTAGCTTGTATGCTTTGATTTTACTCAGGCTCTGTATTGTTTTCTATTAGATCTTTGTTTGTTTGTGTGTGAAGAGTGTACACAGGGGGTACATCAGGTTAAAGCCTTCATGTAATGAACCTTTTAATTATTGGACATTACATTATCAGTATTAATTGTAGTAGTGGCCCTATATTTTGTGCAAATTTTTTGATTTTAATATGGAAGATTTCATTTTTTTGTCTGGCACATGTACTTTAGTGCCTTTGAGAGTAAAGCAAAGTAGATTGATTATGACCACCAATTAAAAAGGTGCTGTCACTTTAGAGTTATCTTGCTGAACAGCACTAATCTTAGAGTGCACAAGGCCTTGTGTTTGGTGTTCTTTTTAGTTTATGGAAAAGAGACCTGATTGAGACCCCGACTCTCCCCCACCCGCACCACCCTCCACACACACATGGGGTTGGTGATTGACACACATGGGGTTGGTGATTGGAGGAGAATGAGAAAAAAAAAAAAAAAAAAAAAACTGGCCAATCACGGGCCAGTGGGGTTCGTGTCATTTTTCTATGGAAAAGAGAATACTACTTTGTACACCACCTATCATAAGAAAATTACAATATCTCTGTGATATGGGATATGTGATGTGTTATGTTACTTTATGGTAAAATTAAGAATGTCAGGTTTATGGCGTACACCCTAAAATGAAATTTAGGGGTATAGTATAATTGTTATGAATTATTTTTTGTGAGAAAAGTTGTGACATGTGTTTATGTTATATATGTTGTGGTATGGTGCATATTGTTTTCTTTTTTCTAGTCACTTTTTTGTGGCTGAGTTTTTGCACTAATCCCTTGTGATTTTAAAGTTAAGTAGCTTTGAACGTATTTTCGTTGCTCTTCTTGTTTTGTGTGCAAACATGACTTTAGATTTGAAGATGTATTATAAAAACACAATTTCAATGAAATCTTTTATATTTGAAGCCTGTGTTACGAAAATACAATTTTAATGAAGTGTTTTTTGGAAAATACAACTTCATGAAATTTGGGTTCGGTAAAAAAACCCATTTCTAAGCTATTTCACATGTAGTTGTAATAAGATGAGTCTTTGTTACTCTAAAGCATTGTCATTGTGTCTAGCCTTAATCTTTCCAATCCAACAACCCCTAATCATCTAAGCTGTATAGGCCAACCGTCTGTTAATACATTGCAATAATAATCCTTTTAACTAAATAATAATAATATAATATTAGTTTAAGGGTACCTAACATGATGAAACACAAGCTGAGGTGGACAACTTTTTATCACTTATTTTATTTTTTATTTTTTTTCTAATCTAAATCCAAAAGGAGTTGGTTGCTTGGCTTTGTCATGAAGTTGGCCTTTTTCTTGTTTGTGTTATGTCAATCATCCTTTTTTGACACATATTCCCTTCCTAAACTTATTTAGCAAACAAAACATGATGCTCTCACGGACGCATTAACAAACAATTTGCGTTAGTTTTTTGGGTGAAATGTATTTATCAATAATGTCACAACAAAATGGTTCCTGTCAATTTGGTTTGCTTAATTGAAGTCGACTTGAAATAGTAAACAATCTATCCTCTGGAACAGTGCCGTTTTTGGGTAATATTATCTCGCATATGCTATTTCGGTGGTATTACATGCACTAATTAATGTACATACTAGTGTACCAACTAGTGTTATGTTATTATTACTAACCCTCACCTATTATATAAATTACAAATATTCAAAATCTCTAAAATTATGTGACATCCTTTGTTAGTATACTAGTTAATACATTTATTGGTACGTATAACATTATTCGTGCTACTTACTTAGGGTAGATAGTTGATTGCTTAAGTTTTAATTACGGTACTATGTTAGAATTTTTTTTATTAGAAAAAAAAAAAGGGTTTATTACACTTTATATTCTTAAATTATTGTCAAATTATTTATTTACTATGCGCCTAAAATAGATAAATCAAAATTTATTTAATGCTTAAACTATCAATTGGATTTATTAAGTAATGTTACTAAGGCAAAGTTTGGGAACGCTCTAAAAAGTCAAAAGGTCAAAAAGTTACTCAAAAAGTTAAAAAGTTATCACTATTCATCAAAAGTCAACAATTACGGCTGTACAACTCTCAATTCTAATTTTTCCCTACAAATCAATTTTTACAATTTTTTATTACACATTTTTCTATAAAAAGTCAAAAAGTTAACCTAAACATTCATATTTTCAACCTCAACTTTTTAGTCTAAAAAGACAAAAAGTACACTTATTTAGGACACCCCAAACAACCATGAGATTTATATAAATTATATAAACTTTAAATTATATAAACTATATAAACTTTAAACCATGAGATTTATATAAATTATATAAACTTTAAACCATGAGATTTATATAAATTATATAAACTTTAAACCATGAGTTTTAGTAATATTACTATCAAAAAACAAAAATGATAAATTATAAATTATAAATGCATCTTTTGATATTTATATAAATTATGTATTGTCCTTGTAATTTAAAAAAATTATAAATATTTTATTGTCATAATTTTTTATTTAATATAATTAATTAAAAACATAAAATTCATAATTAATAAAGATTACCATTTGTTATGAAATTAATAACTTTAAAAGGTGAGATATAATTTCTAGAATCGCAAAGAATAATTTATGTTTTAAATAAATCTAAATGGATATATTTAGGCCTATTTTGGACTCTTTTGGGAAAGGGAATAAAACGCATGGTTTGCGTTTTGGAAGTAAACGCAGGTTGCGTTTTTTGTCTCATTTGTGATGTGTAAAAATCAAGTTAAAAAATTACATAATTACCCTCAATATTTATATTTTGTAAGTTTGGATAAAATGTAATTTTTTTAAGTTGAATGAGGGTATTTTAGTCAAATTACTTCCAAAAAGTTTGGTTAAAAGCAACTTTTTACTAACTTGCCAAACCACTCTAAAAAATCTTGGTTAAAAACAAAAAAATTGATTTTTACCATCTTCCCAAAATAGGTCAAAAAGAAGGTTAAAAGTTGACTTTTTAATTTCTTTTTTTTTTTTGACTTTTTTTTTTTTTTTATAAGATAATCCACTTTCCAAAATAGGTCTTATAATTTATCCAAAAATAATTGGCTACATAAACAAAATTGAAGAAATCGACTTGTCTTGAAGAGTATTATGAACTGATATATATGTATAGTTTTTTTTTTTAGTTTTTTTTTTATTTTTTTGCTCAGAACACCTTAAGATAGGATTCTTGCGATCTATTATTACAAATTAAATTGAGAAAAATTAGCCAATTAATTTAAATTATCGGACTTCTACTCAAATAGTAAAAAATTCAAATCCTAATCAATAAAAAGATGAATAACTCTCTTGCCAACTAAGACCACCCCGAGTAAAT
Organism: Camellia lanceoleosa; assembly: GCA_025200525.1. NCBI lineage: Eukaryota > Viridiplantae > Streptophyta > Magnoliopsida > Ericales > Theaceae > Camellia > Camellia lanceoleosa. The sequence continues at coordinate 29,414,680 of CM045768.1, read as the reverse complement.
AAAATTGAAGCTTTGACTTGACGAATATTCTGGTACAGTTGGAATATGGGGACTTTATGTTTACTGACCCCCTTATGTTGTGCTGTGGTGTGGTGTGAGACTGGGTAATAATAATGCGTTACTGAGGTTTGTCGGAAAGCTGCTGAGTTAATACAAGCTGTTATGTCAGTAAACCTCCAGCAAAAGCGTCTTCCTTGCTTTCTATTTGAAGCCTCTGACAAGCTAAGCTTTAAAAAATAAAAATTAAATAAATAAATAAAAGTGAGCTTAAGCAGATGAGTTAGCCTCTGTTTAAAAAGCAGGTTGACTTTTTAATTTTTTTTTGATTATTTTTATTTAGGTTAAAAAATTTAATTTGGGAATAACTTTTTAAATTTTTTTTTATGAGAGAATAGTATAATGATTATGAGTTGGATGTAATGTTTTTGTTTGTTCTGATTAAAATAACATATTTTGTTTTTTGTGACTAAAATAGTCAAAAAAGCCAAAAACTCATCTTCCCAAACGGTGCCTTAATACGACTTTTCTTTAGTCTAAAATTAGACTAGAGCATAAATCTGTGGGTATTACTACAGATTTTATTGCGATGATTTGAATTGTTCAATATATAAAACCCGTTGAGTATTTTATTTTTGTAAAAAATTACGTTGATCGGATATCGATAACTACTTGATCAGATCAGATTTTTGTCAATAGTAAATATAATCTTTAAAATAAATTGTTGACAATAATTTAATTTGATCAAGTAGTTATTGATATTCGATCAACGTAATTTTTTATAAAGATAAAATACTCACGAGCTTTATATATTATATGATTCGAATTATCAAAACATAATTTGTGATAAGCTCTACATATCCAATAACACTGTCTAATATTATACGATTCGAATTATTAAAATATAACTCATGATAGACTCTACAGACCCAATAACCCTGTCAAATCCACAAAATACACTCGAGACCAACCTGTATAGAAGCTGGGTATGTCAGTTAGTAAATCCAATAAAGCATTCTTGCTTTATATTTTGAAGCCTTTGACAAACAAAGGTGTAAGGTAAGGTAAGCACAATGCATTGCTTTCCTCATCATAAATGTGATTAACTTGGGCCACGAAGAATCATGTATTAATTTAGGCCAAAGGATATTTTATTTTAGCCTATTTTTTTTATCTTTTTTAAGTCACATCAATTAATATCTCTTCTTTACTTTTTTATATATTTTTTTTTATAAAAAATAAAAAAATACACTTATTTAGAACATTTCAAACCAACTCTAATAAATTATAGAATTACATATTACTAAGCAGGCTGGTGAGTGAGGGACTAGGCGTTGACAGAACCCATTACCAGTTGCACCATCACTTTCCCATCTTTCCATATCTTCTTCACACAAATTTGCTCTACGCCCAAGCAAGGAATCTCTCTCTCTCCCTCTCTCTCCTCTTCCTGTGCACACCCTTCTTTGTTCATTTTCATCTCTGATTGGTTTCTAGGATCATTTTTGCCAACTTGGATAATTCTATAAATTTGGTACGACACTTGTTACAAAATTGTTAGGTTTATCTTTTAATGGAAAGATAATAACTAAATTGAAATTCAACTTGAAATGTAGTGATCAAAATAAAATTATAAAAGTGAATATTGTGATTTAGGTTTGACCAATGTGGGACACTCAAAAGGTCTTCTTATACTTGATCTTGGATACAGCTCACGGAAAGTGATCAATCAGAAATTGTATATATATTTTTCACGGACAATGATACAGCATTCTAAAATTAGAGTTTTAATTTGAACTTTATGAAAAAAAGTAAAAAACACAACACGGGCACACACATTACATCACAAGTAGAACCCATTGTATTAGAACACTCCAAATCATTTTTGTATTTCCCACACCATCAGGTATAGTGACAAGGTGGTATTACATCCTTTGATTCTCCAAGGCATTGGCATAAAAAAGGGAATCAGTTTGACTTAGTCGTAATTTTGTTTGCATGCAGGAGGTTTGCAAATTAATAGTTAAATTATTATCCAAGTTAATATTTTTTTTTTTGTCGATTTAAATTTGAGACTTTGTACGGTAATCTAAGTGTTTTCTCGACACCATATAACTATGGCCGGGGTCACGGTTTTTATCGATTCTCTAATTTTGATTCTTTTATATATAGTTCCATTGAAATTTTATACTTACCAAATGTGTGCACACAATAGTAGGTTATGCACACATTTGAAAATTGGTGCTATTGTGTATGCCAAGGTAAAAAATTGGCCCAACAATGAAAAATCTAAACTTATTTTTAATTGTGTGTGTGTTTATTTATTTATTTATTATGTTTATAGCTTCTTCTCCTGCATTTTATTGTGATGAAAATTGTGTGTGTCAATTTCTGACCACACTGCCAATCAAGCACTCAGCTGGAGAACACTGGCAGAATAGATTAAGCCCGAACGACCTGTCACAAAAAGAAGAGATTCCGGCGGTGGTTCGTCCACCCGGGGGCACTCCGACGATCAAGTCAGTTATCTCTCAAAGATAGCAAAAGTGCTTAACTCACTATTCAGAGCATAAAAGCATACCTTAGACTCATGGGGGTACCTCTCTTTTATAGCCAACACTTTACCTAATCCCAATAGAAGCCTAGCTTCAATAGACTTAGGATTACTGCTAATCTTGAACTCCCAGTAGGATTAAGATAAACTTTCTAAGAGTCTTATCTTTATCCAAACTAAAGTCCTCTCCCATTCTAGGACTCTTGTCTCTTATCCGCTTATCCCGGATTCTGGTATCTCAGTAAATAACCTCGGCCTAATCGAGATCATCTCAGCGTCATGACCAGGACACGTGGCATCTCGGCTGGCACTTCGGTGAAACCTCGGCCACGTGTTGTCATCCAAAAATTATGTCCCCACAACTGCCCCCTAAGTTCTATTACCTCGGCATCCTGAGGTGATGAAACCTATATCATTTCTTTCATCCAGCACGTCGGCTAAACTCGCTTCATCATTCATTGCCGAGGTCCTTATTTGCCAGCTTAAATATGACCAAGACTTTATGTTTTCATTAATTCCTCGGAATCATTAACCAGGTTTTGTTCAAGCTTCTCAGCCGAGATCATCCTCAAAGTCGAGGTACTGCCTCACTAAATCAAGAAATGCCAAGAGCTTTCTCATGCGTATGAATTGTCACGCATAACAACTCAACCGTTCTTGTCACGCGTCTTTCCTCTTCTGGGCCGTATCTGACACACGCCACTAAGTCGTATCGTTTTTGCATGCGCCGTCTGACACGCACATCGTCTTAAGCACATTAATTGCCTTTTTGCCGCCGTTTCGTGTTTTGACAAAACTTCTTCCCTCTCTCTTCGTCACTTCACTCTTGCATCTTCATTCTCGTGCAAACTCTCCCTCTTTCCTCTCCCAAATCCGCCATTACTCCAAGCTCTTCAAGCTCTGCAACCACCGTTGTTCATCTCATTCGACAAGGTTCCTGCTGATCTTCTTTGTCCGCTGCCATCATCTGACTCCGGCGTACTCAACACCGGCTTCATTTTTCTTCTGTGAGTCACTGTTTCTCTCCAATTTAACTTCTTGTTTCAGTTTCTTGTTTCTCTTCAATGAACTCCACTGCCCATGTATTTGTACCTTGAGTTCCACCATGTATTAAGCATGCTTTGTTCCACGATTCTGTTTTTGCCCAACCCTTTCTTGAATATCCACACACTGCTTACAAATTTGTTGATTTTCTGCCACTATTCTTGGCATTGCTCCCTTGCGCACACTCTGTCACAATGTTCTTGATAGAGCATCACCATTCTTGATTCTGAATCTTTGTTTTTATTTTGTGTTTTCTCCAAATTTTTGTCTTCAATCTTCATTTCCATAGATCTAGGTTTGGGATTTGTCTATAGAACCCACGACTTTTAGGAAAACTGGAATATACTTCACTTAGATCCTCATAATTTCTTACCCCAGCATACCTCTAGCTTTTAGCCGAGGTCATCTAAACCATCACAGAACACTTCTTCTTGAAATCATACACCCTCTCCCTTAGTTGACATCATGGATATGTGGAGGCACAGAGTAGACACCCCCGACTAAGCTAGAATATTTCAAGCATGAGTTTTCTATCCCAGCCGACGTCCATTTGAAGTTGGCTGGGGAGGATGACTCCATCATATCCACAGTCGATTCTATGTCCTTCCCCGTTGTAGCTTTCATAGAGTGTGGTCTTAGGCTCCCACTTAACATCCTTTTCCGAGAAATCCTACATTACTACAAATTGAACCCAATACAGCTCGCCATCAACTCCTTCCATGTTATCAATGGCATAATAGCTTTAGCCAAAAATAAGAATGCTAGGGTTACTTTAGCCGACATCCAATACTGCTACGCCATGTGTGGCCTCAAGTTAGAAAAAGGTTATATTTACTACCTCAAACCGAGGTCCACAGAGTACAAAATTGTTACCAACCGCCCAGACTCCAACAAGGGAGCCGAGAACGATTACTTCATTGTCTTGGAAAACTAGGAGTTCGCTCCAAATGAGGGCCTCCACCTCTACCCTCTTAGCCAAACAATTTTCGTAGAGGGTAATGGTAAGAACCAAGTGTTACACAAACCTATTTTTCAAGTCACTTAAAACTTTATTCTTTCTGTATTTTTTAACGTCTATTTTTCTTGCAGCTCTTTCACAACCGGCAAAAGACTTCCGTAAGTCCTTATTCCCGAGCAAGGGCTTGAAGAAGCTGTTGGATCTACCAGTTCACAAGCAGAGAGCTCCCATACTACTCAACTACGTCCCGACATATAAGTCGGTCCTTCCCGATACCCTAAAGAAGAAGAGCAAGTCTCCTCCTTCCACCACAACTCCACCAGCAACCTTATCATCTCAGCTAGATGAAAGATCAACCTCTGATCCAGTAGAGCAGCCATCTACCTTGGCTCCATATCTGATCCCTCCGTCTCAACGAAAATGCCGACCCCGAACTGCAATTGCCGCTAAGATGGGTCACAAGAAAGCAGTCGCAGAAAATCTTCTAACCGACATCCCTGACACCGTCAATGCTCAACCAGCACAATCCCAGCCTCAACCAAAACCAAAGCCCAAGAGACTGAAGAAGGCTCAGCCTAAAGCAACGGTGACTCAGATTGACATTGAGGACACCTTACCTATTTCAAAATTGGCTGAGAGTGAGAAGACACCTTCTGTTGCCGAGAAGAGACCCGCCAAGGCTGAACCATCCCAATCAACTCGGTCGAAAAGGCCAAGGTTCGAATCGGCCATAACCTCGGGGCCCATGAAACCATATGCCCCCTAGGCTTCTCCAATCACTATCAAGGACAAGCCGGTCAGAGCGGGCGACAGTGTGACTGACCTCGAAGTCAGCGTTGCCCTCTCTACGGCTTTGCTCCTTCCCAATGATCTCAATCGCAACGCCGAGATAAGCAAATATGAGAACTTCGCTTTGATGCTGCAGCATTCCGTTCAAGTAAGTTCTTTGCACTTGGTATTTTTCGTTCTCTATTTTTCCATATTTAGAGAATTTTTACTTAACTTTTGTTCTGTCCATTTTCTTTCAGGCGATCCAGCACGTCCACTCATTCTCAATGCAAGCTTTTGAAATGAGGAAGGAGTTGGCCGACAAGAACAGGGAGGTTACGGGTTTACAAAAGACTATCAAAAAGACCAAGGCAAAAATGAAAACTTTGTCAGATCAAGTCGAGGACGCCATTAAAGCTAAAGATGAGGTCGAGGAAAAGGCTAATGCTGCCGAGGCCATTAAGAAGGTTCTTGAGGCCGAAGATAAGATGGCCGAGGCCCAAAAAGAACTTCAGGATGCCTTGGCCACAAAAGAGGCCGAGATCAAAGCCGCTGATGAGAGGGCGTATGCTGAGGGGGCGGCCGACGTCAAGGAGGACTACAAAAAGCAAGTGAAGCAAGCATGCAACAAGGGTTTCACCCTTGGCTGGATAGCTGCTCTCAAAAAGCTTGATGTCCCTGAGGACTTTCCCCTCAAGAATGCCGACATCCTCCCCCTTCCATTCCCCCCTACTCCAAGCCAATCTGAAGACGATTCTGAGTTTGATGAGGAAACTTTGGTGAGAAAGAAGAAGGAAGCTGCTGGGGCCAAGTCCCTTATTCTGAATGAGCAAGTCGTGGACTTGTCTCAGGATGAGGATGGTGAGGTCTCTAAAGATGCCTCCTCTCAGAAGACAAACTCCGAGGTGCCAATCGCCAAGAAAAACCTCGATCAAACTCTTTAGGAGATTGATGTTGAGCTCGCGGCTGAGAAGACTGCTGAGAAGTCTTCCCAACTGTCTTCTGGAGGTGAGACACAACCCGCCGCCAACGCCGAGTAGTTTATTTTGATGTTTCCTTCTTTATTTTTTGTACCTTGTACGCTGTTTACGTTAAGCTTTTAGTTGGCCGACATGCCTTCTCTTGAATGTAAATACAATTTCCTTTATTTCGAATACTCGTACGTTTTTATTCTTTTAATGCTTCTATATTTTGAATAATTTGTATGTCTTCTACACACACCTTAACTGTGCAATCTTCTCGGGGTGACATACATCGGTTATACAAACCAACGCTTTCATCTCGGCAAGTACGCAAGTACTTCTTTCGTTACAACCTTGGCTTAACTTGTAAATTTTTCTAAAAAAATTTCAACAAGTGTTTACAACCTCGGTTTAACTTCAACTTTGTAAATTTAAAATTTCAACAAGTGTTAAACATGACCATGGTTTAACTTCAACTTGTAAATTTTTCTCAAATTTCAACAAGTGTTAAACATGATCACGGTTTAACTTCAACTTGTAAATTTTTCTCAAATTTCAACAAGTGTTAAACATGACCTTTGTTTAATTTCAACTTGTAAATTTTTTTTCAAATTTCAACAAGTGTTAAATCAATCTTCCAAGCATCATTTTTCAGCCCTCTGCCCCCCTGATGTGACCCTAAGTTCGACTTAGGTTCTCATTTAAGCCTGGGGCTTTGATCTTGTTGCAGAGGTCAGATGCAAATAAAGACTGGCCGAGGTAACCAACCTCGGCCTCTTTGTTAATCTGACTGAAATGTACTTAGTTCCAATCTGAGTTTGATTCTGCCAATATGATAAGTCCGGGTTATCCCAACTTAGTTCAACTCTATTATATGCAAGTAAAAGTTCTACTCTGCCATATAATAAGTCTAAGTTATTTATCATGTTTCGCTTAGAAACATCGCCAACTTAGTTCAACTCTATTATATGCAAGTAAAAGTTCTACTCTGCCATATAATAAGTCTAAGTTATTCGTCATGTTTCGCTTAGAAACATCGCCAACTTAGTTCAACTCTATTATATGCAAGTAAAAGTTCTACTATGTCATATAATAAGTCTAAGTTATTCGTCATGTTTCGCTTAGAAACATCGTCAAGTATCTGGTCAATCACATTACACAAGTTTAAAGATCAAGCTAAAACTTTATTACTTCTGCTAATAACAAGACAAAAAGAAAACAAGAAAATCTAGTGATAGAAAAACTTCAGATTGCAAGTATTCCAGGGTCTTGGCAATTCTTTGCCTTCACAGTTCACAAGCTGATATGCCCCATTGCCCAAGACCGAGATGATTCTATATGGTCCCTCCCAATTCGGGCCAAGCTTGCCCTATCTAGGATCTTTCTTATTGCCGACGACCTTTCTTAGGACGATGTCACAAACTTAGAACTCTCGTGGGTTCACCTTCTTATTATAAGCCCTAGCAAGCTGTTGCTGGTATACCCCCAGCTAAATTGCTGCTTTCTCCCTTCTTTCTTCTAGCAAATCCAAATCTCGGGCTATAAATACATCATTAATTCCATTCTCCACTCCTTGGGTTCTGATCTTTGGGATGCCGACCTCTAGAGAAATGATTGCTTCTGTGCCATAAGCTATGACAAATGGGGATTCCCCAGTTGATTTTCTCGACGTAGTCCGATATGCCCAAAGTACACTGGGCAATTCATCCACCCACTTTCCCTTTGCTGCTTGCAACCTCTTCTTAATCCCATACAAGATAACTTTGTTGGATGCTTCTGCTTGTCAATTGCTTTGAGGAAAACTTAGGGTGGAAAAATAATTCTTGATTTTGAACTTCACACAGAAGCTCTTGATTAGCTTACTGTCAAACTGTGTGCCATTGTCAGCTATTATGGCTCTTGGGATTCCAAACCTGGTGATGATGTTCTTCCATATGAAGTTCTTCACATCAACGTCCCGAATCTTGGCAAGGGGTTAGAACCTACCCACTTGGTGAAATGTCTGTTCTACCAGTGAGGACTTCCTTTGTCTAGTTGCTTGAGGCAGTTTTCCAATAAGATCCATACTCCATTGGGTAAATGGCCAAGGGTTGGACACCGGGTTCAAGTCTGCTGCTGGTTAATGTATTAACGGTGCAAACCTCTGGCACTTCTCACACTTCTTGACATAGGTTTCGGCATCCTTTTGCATGTAGGGCCACCAGTACCCCTGAGTAATGGCCCTATGAGCAAGTGACTTGCCCCCTATGTGGCTTTCGTATACTCCTTCATGTATCTCGTACAGAAAGTCTTCAACCTGTGCAGGATGCACACACCTCAGAAGAGGCCCAGTAAAAAATCTTCTGTAGAGATGTATTTCTGCAGTCAAACTGAATCTTGCCGACTTAAGTCTAATCTTGTGCGCTTCTTTTCGGTTATCTGGCAGCTTCCCATTTCTGAGGAATACTATTATTGCATCCATCCAACTTGGTCACATCTCTACACACATTGCTTCACGTTCTGTGTTCAGTGGTTCTATGCTTGGACCTGTCAAGTAGTCAATCATTATTGTTCTTGCCTCTCCGGGCTTCATTGCACTAGCCAGGTTGGCCAGAGCATCGGCATGGCTGTTGTCATCTCAGCTTACCTACTATAGTCGATAATTTTGAAATAAGGCTACCAGTCTGCCCACTTCCTTTACGTATGTTGACATCTTTTCATCTCGGGCTGCATATTTGCCTGTTGTCTAGTTGACTATAAGTTGGAAGTTATAGAAGACTATTATCTCGTCAACTTCCATGGCTGTTGCCAGCTTTAACCCTGCGATTAGTGCTTCATACTCTGCCTCATTGTTTGAGGCCTTAAACCCCAAACAAATGGATTGTTCCAGTATCTGCCCATCTGGAGATACTAGCACTACTCCTGCCCCCGTTCATTGTCGGTTTGCACTTCCATCAATGAATAGCCGGAATGAGTCGTCGATGTAAATACTGCAGGGCCTGAGCTTTTCTTCCGTCCTTTGTTTTGCTGTTCCCTGCTGGGTTTTTCTTTGCTCATTTTGACGTTGTATACCTTGGCTCAAATGAGCCCGATGTATAACATCGTTTGGTGTGAATTCGGCCACAAAGCCGGCTAAGACTTGGCATTTGATTGCCGTCCTGGGTCTGAATTCCAGGTCATATTGACCCACAGCTACTACCCATCTGGCTATTCTTCCTATCATATCTCCCTGCTGTAATAGGGACCTCAAAGGGTGTTCAGTTAGCAACACAATTTTGTAGGCTTAAAAGTAATGATTCAGCTTATTGGAAGCCATTACTAAAGCCAGTGTTAACTTCTCCAAGGGTAGGTACCTGGTTTCTGCATCTGCCAGGGTTTTACTTACGTAGTAAACTGCCCTTTGCTCTCATTTTTCTTCTCTAACTACTACTACACATACTACATGCTCTGAAACTGCCAAGTATAAGAACAGCTCCTCTCCAGGTACTGGATTTTAGAGAACTGGAGCTGTGGCCAAGTACTTCTTTAAGTCGGCCAAGGCGGTTTCGCATTCTTTGGTCTATAAGAAGTTTGTGGCTTTCTTTACCAAGCTGAAGAAAGGCTTGCACTTATTAGAGCTTTTGCTTATGAATCTGTTTAAGGCTGCAGCTCTTCTAGTCAACATCTGCACTTGTTTTGCCGATGTTGGGCTCTTCAATTCTAAGATAGCCTTGATCTGATCTGGGCTTGCCTCAATGCCCCTTCTGGTTACCAGATATCCTAAGAACTTACCTGACCCAACTCCAAATACACATTTCGATGCATTGAGTCAGAGCCGATATGTTTATAGGATGTCAAAGACTGTCTTTAAGTCTTCCAGATGATCTTTAGGCTCCTTGGTCTTCACAACCATATCATTTATGTATACCTCTACTGTTCTGCCAATTAAATGCCTGAACATCTTGGTTACCAATCTCTGGTAAGTTGCTCCTGCATTTTTCAATCCGAAAGGCGTTACCCTGTAGCAGTATAGCCCTTTTAGGGTGATGAATGCAGTCTTTTCCTTATCTGGGGGGTACATGGCTATCTGATGGTACCCCCTGTAAGTATCTAGGAAGCTCATCCTTCCATGCCCTGAAGTGGCATCTACTAATTGGTCTATCTTGGGTAATGGGAAACTGTCTTTGGGACAAGCCTTGTTTAGGCTAGTAAAGTCCACGCAGATCCTCCATTTACCATTCTTTTTCTTTACCACCACTATGTTTGATAACCATGTCGGGTAATTTACCTCTCTAATGGCTCTGGCTTCCAGAAGTCTATCTACTTCTTCTTCTACTGCCTCAACATGCATTAATGTCGGCCTCATCGCTCGTTGGATGACAGGTTTGGCCGACCTGTCTACATGCAGCCTGTGGCAGGTGACCTCGGGGTCAATGCCAGGTATCTCGTAGGGCGTCTATGCAAATACCTCTAGATTTGCTCTCAGGAATGCCTCTAGTTCTCTTTTTTCTTACTCGGCTAAGCCTGAGCCGAAAAGAAAAAAACGTTCTTCATCCCCTTGCTGGACAAGGATTTGCTTTAGTGCTTCTTCACTCTTCTCGGCTGGCTCTTTGCCGACGTCCTCGTCCTCGATCTCTGCTGTTTCTAGTTCTCGTATGCTGCAGGTGGATTTCATTGCTGCTATGGAGCAATTTTTTGCCTGCAGCTGATCCCCTCTAACCTCTTCTATTCCATGCTTTGTTGGGAACTGCAATAGCTGATGCAATGTTGAAGGAACAACCCCCATTGCATGTAGCCATGGCCTTCCCAGGATAGCATTGTAAGGGGAGGGGGTGTCGATTATGGTGAACTCTGTTTTTATCCTCTTGGTACCAGCCTGCACCTTCAAACTTGCTGCTCCTAGTGGTCACGTCGGCATTCCATTGAACCCAACCATTAGGCCATTGGACTGCTCTAAGTTATCTTGGTGAAGGTCAAGTTCCTTGTAACACCTGACATACATAATGTCACAAGAGCTGCCCTGGTCAACTAAGATGCGTTTTACTTGGCACTCTCTAATCTAAAGGGATATCACCAAGGCATCGTTGTGTGGATGCTGCACCATCTCCAGGTCTTCTTCAGTAAAGGACACCACTGGTCCTTGGCTTTCGCCTGCCCTAGGTCTCTTTTTCCCAACCTGATATACATTTTGCATGTGTTTTGCCTTTTGGGTTTCCTCCCTTATCTCATTCTCATTTACCTTTGAGTGGATCACATTGATCACTCGAGGTCTGCCTGTCTGTGGTTGTGGTGTTGGTGGGAGTGGTGCTGTTGGTGCCTGGGGCAGTCTTGCCTGCCCTTCCCTTGTCCTGGTTTCATCTACCATGTCCCTTAAATGGTCCTGTCTTACCAGGTCTTCCAGATGTTTCTTCAGGGCTCTGCATTCCTGAGTCAGATGTCCAGCTTCATTATGGTAAGCACAGTGCTTGTCAAGGCTTCTTCTCATAAACTCGCTTGGTACCCTTACTAGTGCTCTGTAGTAGGGCTGACTGTGGATTTTCTCAACGACTTTGTAAACCGGAATTCGGAATACAGTCGTGACTATCTGAGCAGCCCTTAATCCTATTTTTGGTTTGTTGTAGCCACTATCACCTCGGCCTCATTTCGGCAAGCCGTTTTTCTTCTCTGGTTTCGGCGTCTTTGTCCTCGGCGTATCCTTCTCGGCCCTGACATACTTTTCTATCCTAGCCACAAGCTCCTCTATGCTTTTTGGCAATGTCTTTGCCAGTGATTTTCGAAGCAGACAGTCATCCTTCAGTCCGTTTTTAAACGACACAACCGCCACTTCGTGGTTGCATCCTGATATTCGGTTAAATACCTCATAATATCTTTTGACATAGGCCTTAAGGCTTTCATCCTCGCTAATTCTCAGGGCCATCAAGACATCCACCCTTAATGGCTGCAGCTTGTTCGTCACGAACCTAGCCACAAACATCTCGGCTAGGCCTTCCCAGGTTTTTACAGTTCATTTCGACAACTTGTGAAACCAGTCCGATGTAATTTATTCGAAAGATGAGGGGAACACCTTGCAAAGCAAAGGCTCGTTCTCGGTGTATAACGTCATCGAGTTCAGGTATAAATTGACGTGAAAGTTAGGGTCCGACTTACCGTCGTAGATCTGAAACCTCAGCATGCTAAACCTCTTCGGGGCTTCGAATTTGTCCAGTTCTACCGATAATGGCATTCTCGGTTTGACCGGGGAGGTTACCTCGGCATCTTGTTGCCTCCTCTGTAGGCAATCTCTTATATCTTCCTTGGTCCGTCCAGGAGCTCGGCTATCTCCTGACTTCAGCCTTTTTGGTGCACTACTCTCAGCTTCATTGTGAGTCCTCTTCGACCTTTCCCCATTAGTTGCGTCGAAGCACAACTCCTACCCTTGAACATTCCGATGTTCTTTGGGGTTTGCTTCCTTGGTGCGATGTGTCCTTCTAGATTATTCCCTTATTGACTCTCCTCGCCCAACCTCCCTTGAAGGCCGGTGAGAGTGTTTTTCGCTGATGGTGTGCTGAGGGACTATTTTTTGCCCATCTTGTCGAGCACCTTTCTTGGCCGCTGGAATCGGCGTATCTTGCAACGAGAACGGTGGTTGCATGACATTGTTCTACATCATGAAGTTGACGACCGTTTGTAGGTCTGCCAATTTATTTGCCATTCCCTTCATCTCGTCGTCCCTCCGCAGGCATATTTCCTTTCATGCCTGGAGGTCGTCTTCGTTATAATACTCGCTTCGGTCCGTTTTCTTTGGTACGTCGCCCTCCTGGCCAATGTCCTTTCCTCCGTGATTTTTATCGTGAGTCTCTTTGTTGCAGTTGCCTTCTTTAACGTCAAGGTTAATAGGTTTCCCACTCCCAGTAGGAGTGTCGTCCCCAACCTTATCTTTCTATCTGTCGTTGGCCATCTATTCTCCTTTCTTTCCCACAGACGTCGCCAAATTGTGTGTGTCAATTTTCAACCACATTGCCAATCAAGCACTCAGCTGGAGAACATTGGCAGAATAGATTAAGCCCGAACGACTTGTCACAAAAAGAAGAGATTCCGGCGGTAGTTCGTCCACCCGGGGGTACTTCGACGATCAAGTCAGTTATCTCTCAAAGATAACAAAAGTGCTTAACTCACTATTCAGAGCATAAAAGCATACTTTAGACCCATGGGGGTGCCTCTGTTTTATAGCCAACACTTTACCTAATCCCAATAGAAGCCTAGTTTCAATGGACTTAGGATTACTGTTAATCTTGGACTTCCAGTAGGATTGGGATAAACTCTTTAAGAGTCTTATTTTTATCCAAACTGAAGTCCTCTCCCATTCTAGGACTCTTATCTCTTATCCGCTTATCTCGGATTCCGGTATCTCAGCAGATAACCTCAGCCTAACCGAGATCATCTGGGCGTCATGACCAGGACACGTGATACCTCGGTTGGCATTTCGGTGAAACCTCGGCCACGTGTTGTCATTCAAAAATTATATCCCCACAGAAGTATTCCCTAAAAATAATTGGACATTTTACACTATTGAAATAGCAGTGCTAAATTACAGCATTTTAGCTATGTAAAAAGTAACTCCAATAAGATGCAATTGCCAAATTATATTTGGTCCATTTAAAATATCCTCTACAACACCCATGTAAAAAATAACATTGTAAGATTATATCCGCTCAAACTTTCAAAATTAATAGGTTGGATTTTTGTAGAACTTTAAACAACAAATTAAGGTATGTAAATTTAATATCTCTAAAAAGAAAACTCCAATTGATGTGTCAAAATTAGTTTTTACTTCACATTTTTTCCATAAATTTTATTTTATTAACTATAATTTATTTTAAATGAATCATTAAAATAATGAAAAGAATCAAAATTAACAAAGGGCATTGCTACATCCCCCTAAAAATACTCCCCCTAATCCCCCTAATTTCCATATCAAGTAAGAAAAAAAAAAAAAACAAGGAAACAGTTACCCAAAATGGAAATTAGGGGGATTAGGGGGACAGTTTTTAGGGCTCCAAATCATTTTCCATTAACAAATATTGTAACCACGTCATATTTAATAGAATAATTTCAAACAATTTGTGAATGTGAGGCACATAATGGAAAAATATATATATCTATATATCTGTATATATTTTGATGCATCAAAATGATATGTGCACTATTAAAATAACATTATTGAAAAAATAACATCTTCACAACATACTAAATTATTAATTATTAATGTTGGTATTATAATTTTTTTATACTAATATAAAGGGGTGTAACATTTTACTTGCATTTCATGGCAAAATCACTTACACCCCCACAGTTTTGTAATTTTTTTTCCTTATTTTTATTATATTGTAATTTCCCCATATTTTTGTGATACCACATCCGATGAATTCAGATCTAGAGTTCATTAGTGTTCTTTGTATTGCCTATAAACAATGTTGTTTTGGGACAAGGAAGGGAAAGAAGAACGAAATGTTAATTTAAAGGGTAATTGAGCGGTAAAGATTTAAGAAGAAAATTTAAAATTTAAGTTAGCTTTAGATCATTCGAGATAAGGTTCTGTTTGGGAAGTCAATTTTGAGATTTTTTTGGTTATTTTAATCACAAAAAATAAAATAAACTTTTTAGTCAAATAAGACAAAACATCACATTAAACCCATAATCATTATATTTATTCTCTCACAAAAAAGCCAAAAGTCTTTCATAAACCAGGCTTTTTAGTCCCAAGTTAAAATAGTAAAAAAAAAACTAAAAAGCCAAAAAGTCATCCCACTTTCCAAGCGAAGCCTTAGGATTGTTTTGGAAAATTAGTTAAAAGGTAATTTTTTTATTTAAAAAAAAACATGTAAAAAAATGGTGTAGTGATGAAATAGGTTAAAAGTTGACTTTTGACTTTTAACCAAATTCTTAAATTTAACTTTATCCGATTGTTAATTTTTAAAATTTTGAAATTGAGTTATGTAGCTTAAATTTGAATTTGACTCGAATGACTCGAATTTCATCTTGTCGATCGTCCGGTGAAAAGATTGATAATTGCAATCGATAAGGTGACAATCGCGATAAACAAGGGTTTCACCTGTCGTCTGATCAATCGACCGATAATTCGAGCGTTCAGAGCAACACAATTTAAACTATTGATTCACCTTGCTTATTTCCACTTTTCAAAAAACACTTTAAGAAAATTATACTTTCTTATTTTCTGTATTTTTTTGTTTTTACTAATTTTTTTTTAATATTTTAAATAATTTTTTTTACTTTTTAGACACACCTAAAAGAAATACACCTAAAAAGTAAAAAAATTGTAAAAAAAATATTTTAAAAATTTACTAAATACCAAAAATAAAAAAAATACACGAATTCAGTATATTTTTTATATTTTTATGTATTTATTAATTTTTAAAAATATTTTTTTACAAATTTTTTACTTTTTAGATACATCTAAGTAAGGTGCATCTAAAAAAATAAAAAAATATTTAAAATTTTAAAAATATTCACTAAAAATAAAAAAACACGAAAACTAAAAAAATTAAAAATTAAAAAATTTAACTCAACAAATTTAAATCAAACACACTACACTGAATGATTTTTGGGGTACTTACCAATTAGTCCTATTAACTAGACTTATTTACCTATAGGTCCTAACTAATAAATTTAACACTATAAAAATAAGAGAATGATAAATTTATCACTAAAAATTTATTCATAAAAACAAAGAGACTGATAAATTTATCACTATAAATTTATTCATAAAAATAAAAGACTGATAAATTTATCTTTATCACTTAATATTTATCAAATAAAACTTAATGGGTAATAAGTCTTCAAAATAAGACCTATTAATAAGTCTCTAAAATAAGACTTATTGATAATTTACCCATGATTTCTCTTTGAAATTAATGGAGGTGCGTTTGGAAAACCAATTATTAAAAGAAATTGGAGATTTATTTTTTATTTTTTTAATCATGTTTGTGGCGGTGGACTGGGCTTATTACACGGGTTAGGAGGTCTCAGTGCACTCTGGTACAGTGCGTGTAAATTACGACAAATATGATTTGGTAAATTTCGCAATTACTACCCCTAACCCAGATAGATATATCTTCTCTCCTCCGTTGATCTAGCGAAAGCTTCCCACCCCCATTTTACTCTCTCTCTCTCTCTCTACACTCACAGACCCACACTCTCTCTCACACTGTTTCTCCGCCAAATTCACCGACTCGAACCGCTCAATCCACCGCAGATCTGAGCCCTCCGCCGCCAGATCCAACGAGAGAAACCCTAAATCTTCGAAAATTGCGGCAATGGAGGAGGCGCTGGAGATGGCTCGAGCCAAGGACACCAAGGAGAGAATGGCTGGTGTTGAGCGCCTGCACCAACTTCTAGAAGCCTCCAGAAAGAGCCTGTCGTCGTCGGAGGTCACTTCTCTCGTCGACTGTTGCTTGGATCTCTTGAAGGACAACAATTTTAGGGTTTCTCAAGGTGCTCTTCAGGCTCTTGCCTCCGCCGCTGTTCTCTCCGGCGAGCACTTGAAGCTTCACTTCAATGCCTTGGTTCCTGCCACTGTTGAGCGTTTAGGCGATGCTAAACAGCCCGTTCGTGACGCTGCTAGGCGCCTCTTGCTCACTCTCATGGAGGTTCGCTCGCACACTCCTTCTCTTTAATGCGTGTGGATATATGTTTTGTTTTAGTAAATATGTGATCTAATTATGGTCGTTTGGGCCAAATTGCATACATGCAGGGTTCGAAATTGTTGAATTTATTTTTATTTTTATTTTTTGGGGGTGAATTCCAGTGTTTGTTGATTATAATATTTTTATTTTAATAGTTGAATTTCGGTGAACTGAAATTCGGGTTAAGTGCGTATAGGTATTGCTTGTTTTAATTTCTTTCATATTTGGAAATGAACTTAACTAAAGTGCACTGCTGTATAAATTTGTTGAATCAATGATTTCGAATCAAATCTTTTGATTTGATTTAAATATCTTGAATATTCTTTTTTTTTTTTTTTTGAACTTTCTCAAGTCAGCGGATGTTGATTTTGTCTGGTAATCATGTTTGTTTAATTCCATTCTTGTTCCACTATGTAGTTAATAGAGATATTTATAGTTTTAGACTAGAAACATTCAATTTTGATATACATGTGATCACGTATATCAGACATGATGGTGATGACAAATGCTATCTTCCCCCAACCTTTGTGGTGCGGGTGCAAGTAAGTGAATCACTAATCAGTATTACCACCATGAGGCTTGATGGTAGAAAAGATTGGGACAAACTAAAGGGGAAAAAAAAACTAAACAATGGCAAAAGTCAAGTCAAGTCAAGTCTGATAAATCCATTACAGAAAGTCTGGTAGGCAGTGCATTGGATGAGGCTTGATGGTAGAAAAGATTGGAACAAACGAAAGGGAAAAAAAAAACTAAACAATGGCAAAAGTCAAGTCAAGTCTGGTAAATGCATTACAGAAAGTCGTATTTATATGTATCATAGGAAACTCTAATCGAAGTTACAAAAAATGAAACTGCAATAATTAAATCTCAATTAAACATTAAAATCTCAATAAAACCATTATTCCTAATAAATAGTAATGTTAAATTCTTTTATTCTTTAATTTATTTTCATTCAATGCCTTGTCATTTTCCATCGCTGAGTATGACCTTTTATGCAATCATATATATGATATAAGTTATGTAACAAGAGTAGGAGAATTTTATGTTTAGTGCATATGTAGTTAAGCATTTTTTGTTTGTTTTTGTGTATTTGGTGGAGTTGACAAGGTGTAAGCTATAATCCTGATTCCTTGCATTCCTTATTTTCAATTGTTCAAGAGTGCCAAGAGTATTTATTTTTTACTTTGATTTCTTGCCTTCCCTCCACCCCCCGTTGTTCCTTTTGCATGCTTTAGTTGTTGGAAAAGCTTAAAATCAGTGGGTGATCTAGTGCTTTGTACTTGGGCGGCATCCCCTTGGTGCATCTTTATTTGTAATACGTACTTTTTACTTATAAAATGTCAGTGGGTAAGAATTGGGACCACGCCTGAAATTCGTAAACCTTGGTACATCAGGTTTAATAAACTTCCACAAAATTAGAATTCCATGATTCCCTGTGAGATGCTGTGTATATATGTCTACTGTCTAATTGCTAAAGCAAATGTGCCTTTATAATCATAACTCACAACCTTGACTTTGAATATATGTATATATATTTAATTGGATAAAGTATGATAAAGGATATAAAAAATGAGGCACCAAAGGGGTGCACCTCGTATAGGTGTGCACGAAAGCGAAATCAATTATATAACTAAAACTATTTAAGAGTCTCCACAAAATCTAAAATTTAGTTCAAGAATGGGTTAACCTGCTTGAAAAATCAACTATACAAAGAGGACATACTTTTTACTCTTGATTCTCAAATGGACGCTTCTTTCTCAGCAAAAGTTCTTCCTATTTCTTTACCTTAGATTGTTCATATTAAAACCAAAGGAGCCAAATATCACACCCTTCTTCTCCTCCCAACCTGAGTTCCTTGCCAAACATAGAGAAGATCCCCCACCTTTCTAGGGAACACGAAGCTACTGCAAACAAGCAAGAATTAAAAACCACAGTTCTTTTATCATTTCACAATGGATAAGAAGATAGCTTATGGATTTTTTTATTGTGCTTGCACATACAATATCAATTAACACGAATTCAATTTTATGTTTTGATGAGTTAGACATTTCTATTGAGATTTCACTGTTAGACAAATCAGTCATAGCAAAACCTACGTGAATTTTGTGTTTCTGACACATATATAGTGGCTAGAAGGTACGAAACTTTTATAAACGGGGATGATATAGTATATCACAGCGCGCGGGGGGGGGGGGGGGTGGTTATTCAACAGAATTGCTGGTTAGTTAGATTTATAGACTAATGGCATGTGCATTGAACTTGGTAGGCATTCTCTCATTCCTATATTGAGATGCTTTGTAATTTCTTGTTTGTTTTATACCATGGATGAAGGGCATTTTACTTAATGTTAAGACCACAGTACCAACTTTTGTTTGTCTCTTTGTGTAGATCATACTGCCATTGTGCCATGTTAGGCTTCTTTATTAGTCTATTGACATATTTGTGGAAGAAAAAGGGTAAACCACAAAAAAATAAAAATGCCCTTAATTTATGAATTATGATTGTTTGTCTCAGGTTTCTTCACCAACTCTCATTGTCGAGAGAGCAGGGTCTTATGCTTGGACACACAAAAGCTGGAGAGTTCGGGAAGAGTTTGCACGTACAGTCACATCAGCAATCGGTCTTTTTGCATCTACTGAGCTGCCGCTTCAACGTGCTATTCTTCCTCCTGTATGGTCATTTATTATGTTTTGAGTGTAGAATAGATACCTTTGGTATGTAGTAATTTCACTTATTCTACATTAAAAAGAGAGAGAAACTTACTAGGTTTTTTTGGATTATCAGATTTTGCAGATGTTGAATGATCCAAATCATGGTGTAAGGGAAGCGGCTATATCATGTATTGAGGTTTGTAAAACTTATGGTGGAATTGTTTTTATTGTACACGCTACTGACTACTCATCTAAACCTGAACTGTATTTCCCATTGGTCTTGATAAATATGAACTTCGTTATATTTTCTACACTAACGGAGTTGCAAATACTATATTGCTCTTTTCAGGAATTTTAAATTTATGATTTTTTTTGTGTGTGTGTGTGTGTGAGTGTGTTGGGGGTTGCTTGAAAAGGGAAATTAGTTTTAATAATGGTGCTCTTGATGGAGTTATCTGAGCCTCCAAGATTCCAATTTTGTTTTACGGGGTGGCAGTTTTTTTACTACTGATTCCTCTGCTCAATATGGCTTGAAGGGGTTTCTATGACCAGACAGCAATGAATGAGTAATTTGATGAGACATGAGCGGCTATGCAACAAATCAAATCTGCGGTAGAAGCTACCCTAAACATTGGACATCTAAGAAGCACGGACACGTCCCTGAGGCTTGCGTATCAGTGTCGGGCACGTGCCGGACACGGACACACATACGACACGCTGTTGACACGTGTCCGACACTCTCCCCTGCGTGTCCTCTTTTTTTCAGAATTTTTCAGAGTCGGACACGAGGTTGGACACGCAAGGACACGATTCAGACACGCAGGTGGGTCGATCGAAGAAGCCCTAGAACTGTTGGAGAGGAGAAAGAGAGAGAGAGCAGACAGATCGAGGAGAGAGAGAGAGAGGAGATAGGTCGAGGGAAGAGAGACAGATTGAGGACAGAGAGAAGAAACCCTAACCTGTTCGTCTTCCTCGTCTCCCTCTCTGCGCCTCGATCGACCACCGATCGCCCTCGTTTGACCATCGATTACCATCGTCGCCCTCTCTGCTCTCTCTCTCGCTACTATCGATACGTTATATCTAACAATATATATACATATATATTTATATACTAATAATAAATAATATAAATAAATAAATAATACAACCCCTAACCTTTTTTTTAGTCTTAAATAATATAAATAAATACAAATAATATATTTATTTTTTAATTTTACATATAATAAATAAAATAAATAAATAAAATTAGTATATATTTTTTAATTTTGCATATAATAAATAAAATAAATAAATAAAAATAAATACAAATAGTATATATTTTTTAATTTTACATATAATATATAAATAAAATTATATATATTAAACGTGTCCCCAGCGTGTCGTGTCCCCTATTTTTTGAAAAATTGCGTGTTCACGTGTCTGTGTCGTGTATCGTATCCGTGTCCGTGCTACTTAGTTGGACATTTAGCTCAAACTGTTCACTCTATTGAAAATTCAAATTTGTTCTGACGATGAGATGCTGCTTTAATGCTTCTTTGAATTATTAATGAACCATTTCCATTGTCTTCTAATTATAAATTTGATAATTAAGCCCCAGTCAAATCAACCTCTGCTTCTTCAATGGTAGAAGGATATCGAGCACCTTTCATTCCTAAGGCTTTCCTATAACTCGAGCTGAAACTTAGTAGAAGGATATATGCAAAGTTTGAACATCATATTATGCATTTAAAACGACTTTGTTAGTAGTGGTATGTGTTGTATACATAGGGTGCTTATAAAGAATGCTCTATGGGAAGTTGTTTGGAAGAATGAGGAGGTAATAAGATAGTATGTAGAGAAGATTGCATCTTTTATTTTTAATCTGGATAATGAATAAGAGTTTCTGAATTTTTCTGCTCAATTATTCAAGTTTGTTTTGTTAGGGAATTTATCTGATTCTTGTTCCCTTCTCAGGAGATGTATGCTCAGGCTGGGCCTCAGTTTCGTGATGAACTTCAGCGTCATCATCTTCCCACATCACTGGTGAGTATAATCTGTATGCAAAGCTATTTGAATCTGCTCTCTCCTTCCCCCAATACTTTCAAGGTCAAGAACTCCTGAGATTGAGTTTTTATGTTTATATATGTTTCAATTTTAGATGATGATGTTTTAGTGTAGGATAACATTTGAGCCTTATTTAGTTGATATTATCACTCAACTGTATTGATTAATATGGTATTAAACTGCAGTTAAGAGATATTAATGCCAGGCTAGAGAGAATTGAGCCAAAAGTTCACTCATCAGATGGACTTACAAATAATTATTCTGCTGTTGAGATGAAGCCTGCTAACCTTAATCCCAAAAGGAGCAGTCCAAAAGCCAAGAATTCCACTCGGGAGGTGTCTCTGTTTGGAGGTTTATGTGCTTCAATCTAAAACTTCACAGATATTTTGGTGGTTGTTGACATATTTATGAATTCATATGAAAAGTTCTTACTCCATATCTTATATTTTGTTATTGCCCATTCCTACTTGGTATGATGCATCGCATTACTGTATGCATCGATCACTTAAATATCTAAGACTATTAACTTACTGTATTTTTGTCAATTGGTTTGAGTTTGCTAGGTTATGCAAAAAACTATATTGCCTATATACTTTGTGGTTGATATCCTTAAGGTTGGTGCGTGGTGTGAAGGATTATTGTACTGTAATTTTTAGTTTATTTGGAAAGAATGGAATAGAGGGACATTTGAGAGGGTTAAACTGTTCCTTCAAGTGTTGGATGCTTGTAGCATTGGCTTTTTATTTTTCTTCTGTTGTCAAATTTGTTAGTGGTGTTATTCATGATAAGGAGACTTTTGTTTCAGTTACTTTTGATATTTCATAATTTTTAGGGTAGTCTGAAAATTTGGCTGGCTTGGTCAGTGTGCAGGGTTTTGTCAGTGTGCAGGGTTTTAATGTCGAATTTGCTCCAATATATATATATATATATATATTAATTCTGGTTAATTCTTTACTCTTTAAATAGTGAGGTTTTTATTATTTATTTCCTTTTCCCTATAGTCCACTTTTGGCTTTCTAGGTGATTGAATCACTAAGTTTTGTTGCCTATAAATATGTGGATATACATCATTTACTGGTTGTAGCCATGAGATTTATTGAAGGTAAGGAAGTTTTAAGTTTATGTTCTTAGATTAGCTGATTTTTTCCCATGTTATAATCAGTCTTTGCCTTCTTATTATATGAAGATCCACCAATGTGCTCTATCTCTCTACACCATCAGACTGATAGGCAATGTTCAAGGTATTAAATCTTTCTTTATGCGAGGATCGTCAATGATGCTCTGTGGTATGGATCGAGTCTAGGTGTATGTGTAGCCTAACCTACGGATTTTGCTGGAGTGCAAAGCCCCAATGTTGGTGGGGGATATTGTAGAAAATTCAATAGAGCACCCAAGACCTAGGCAAACCTAGGTGATTGTATTATTATTTTTCCTTTCATGTGCAAAATTTATATAATCGTTGCTCATGCATGAATTTACAACATATAGCATATAGTTGATGAGATCACATTGTTAGTTTAGTGCCTTGGAGCTGAATGATACATGAAACTAAGGCTTGGTTTGGGAACAGGCTATTTTAGTAACTTTTTGGCTTTTTACGAAAAGGTGTGCAGAAAAGTAGAGAGGTGATGTGATGTGTTTTAGTTAGCTTTTTGGCTTTTTGGCTTTTTGGCTATTTTAGCCACTTCCCAAACATAGGCTAAGTATAACTTAATCTATAATTGAATGATAATAATTGATGATGCTGTGATAGTGAAATATTGGTGTTAACTTTGGTTTGTTCTTTCTTTGTGATGTTCAGGAGATAGTGATGTCACAGAAAAACCAGTAGACCCAATTAAAGTTTACTCTGAGAAGGAGCTTATAAGGGAATTTGAGAAAATTGCTTCGACTCTTGTACCTGAGAAAGATTGGTCTGTTCGCATTGGAGCTATGCAGAAAGTTGAAGGACTTGTAATTGGAGGTCTGTTCCCTGTCCTCGTTTTAAATTAATGCCTTGTTTGTCATAATCTAAAAAAGTCAAAAAGTTACTATCCTATTTAAGTCATATCATCTTATTTAAGTCACATTACCTCTCTATCACATCACTTCAAACCCAATTCATACCCAACCCATATTTCATAAAAAGTTAAAAAGTACACTTATTTAGATCATCCCAAACAACCCCTAAGACTATTTTTAATGCTTTAATTGTCTTGTGATATTTTAATGAAATTATTTGTTCACTGTGTCTTCTAAAATAAAATTGTGATTAGAAGAAAAAAAGAGAAATTATGAATCAAAGAGTTCAAAAAAAGGGCCTGAATTGTTAGAAAGGTTGAATATGGGGTTTCTTATAAAATGTTTTAAAGGAATGAGGCATGTTTGATAAAAAAAAATAAATTGTGGTGTGCATGTATTTTATTTGTTTAAATGAATTGTTGTGATGTAGGAAGCTTTAGGAAACCTAGACTAAAGAACAAGTGGATGTTTGGTGGGGTGAGGAGGATAAAAGTTTTTGGTTTAGATGAAAGGTATAAGATTTGGTTTGATTTTCAAAAGAGCTGGTAACTGGATTGATTGGATGGTGTTTTAGGGTTGAGAGAGGGGACCACTCTTCGGTTGTGAATGGGAATTTGAGAATGGTGTCATTTTACAGACGAAGAAAAACAGAAAACACATAGGATTTGGTTGGATGCACAATTCTAAATGATTCAATTTTAAATTAACTGATTCAAAACTAATGAATATCTAAATGAGTTGACTCAAAATTTAATCTCTGAGATTAGGTAATTTTATAATAAAGCCCGACACTTTTGGTTATCACATTTGTAACAAGCCAATTCTGAATGGCCTTATTCAAATTTACAGGACAGCCACATGAGCTCTAATTCGAATGCCCATAATATTAACATTTTATGTAATACAACCATGACATAGTTTGTATGTAATTCTAGGCTGCTACACTTTGCCTAATTGTATTAGGTCTAAGAATCAATAATAGAAAGAAGTTTTTATCAATCAGAATATTCTACACCTAATAAAAGCCCGATTTAATGACCCAGTAACATAATTTGACCAACAAGAAGACTCACGTACCCTACTATGGAGTAGGATTCCAAACATAGACTCACACAAGTGCGCACACAAAAAAAGGTAAAAATTGCCTTTTCTTTCAAACATGTGGTTCTTTGAGCCCATTGATCACTGCAAAATCCCCACTAGCTTATACCTACAAAATTGGCAACAAAAACTACTTCAGTGCATTTCATAATTTATCCCCATAGCACATTATGAAATGGTGTTTTTTTGCTGTTCATGTGCAGACATATAAAGGGTGTATCTGGTAAAGTTTCATTGCTCTGCAACCTCAATGATTTACTAATATTCCTTTGAGGCATCAATTTGACTGTTATATATCCTTTTGAAATACCCCTAGTAAAAAAGAAAATAGGAAACCTTTTGTTTTGCTTTTTTCTCTTTATGAATTACCCTTTTAGCTACTGTATTGCTTTCACATTTGATGCATTTGCTAATTTACTCCATGCCTAGGTGCATACAGTAAACTAATCAGGTCATGATCAATTTTGATCGATTTAAAAAAAAGAAAGTATTAGTTGTCTTGTGCATACCAGGAAAATCCATTTAATCAAATTCTGAATTGAAATTTAATAAGTTTTTGAGACAGAACCCACCCCCTCCTCTCTCTTGTTTCATTGGTGTGCCAGGCACTACTTGGTTTTTGCATTGCTTTTGTTTGTCTTGTTATCAGAGTAACTACGTTACTGGTTTATGGAAAAATAAGCAAGAGGTCTTGTGCATGGATAGAATCTCTGTTCCTACAACCATTGTGCAGCTGTTTATTTTTAGATCTTTGTTTGGTGCCTGTTTTCCATTAAGAAAAAAAGGTATCATTACAGAATTTTTCATGTTAGTTGGTGAGGAGATTCGCTGTACCTTTTATTCATCTAATATGGCATAGGCCTTGTAACATAGCATGGTTTTGTATTACTTGAGGAAGTTATATTGATATATCGTTTGTCAACTATTTTGTTCTATCAGGTGCAGTTGATTACCCATGTTTCCGTGGACTTCTGAAACAACTTGTTGGCCCACTGAGCACGCAATTGTCAGACCGAAGATCTAGCATAGTAAAGCAGGTGTTGTAGAATTTTTGTGAATTTTAAAATGTTATTATAAAGCCTTCTCCTTTTTTAGGGGAAGGAGGTTGGTGGGTGAGGGAGTTGCTGATTAAAATTAGCCATGGGTAGATTGTAGCTTCATTTGATTGTTTGGTCATTCTAATTTACTGGAATCCAGTTGAAGTAAAATACAGGATAGCTTTGGGTTTTCTTTGTTTTGCTTTAAAAAAAGAAAACTTAAGTAGTTAAGCTATATAATCTTAATCTGATGGAACAATGTGCTGGTTAGTTGTCTCTTTTTGTTTGTGTAATCTTGCATTGATATTTAAGAAGTTGAGATTATTGTGTTTTGGAGCTCTGGTTTTAGTGGTTTACAGCTATAAATTTCAAACCATCTAGTCATTTCAAGCTTCTTTTACCACTAGTTGCAATTTTTTATCATAAATTTTATTTCTATTTTGATGATTTGCCCTCTTTGAAACATCAAATAATGTGTGCTGTGCTCCTTAGTAGGTTACCTTCAAGTTCCACATTTTTCTTACTGTACCACAACTCATCCAAATTGATACCATTCTTAACTGTTTCCTGTGGTGTCTTGCATACAATCCCAACCCATTTTGATGAACTAAATTTAACTAGATTAATCTTTCATTGCGTTCCAAGCAAAATGTCACAGTTGCCTGAGCAAGCTTCAGACAGGTTTGAGTTGTGAATAAATTATAATTTCTGTTTGTGGACACCTTTGTAATTCATTAGAAGTGACAAAATTCCCTTTGTTAAATTATCTCCTGGAAATTTAGTATGAGATTTATTTAATGAAGGTTTTGAAAAAACTAATGGCCATTATTTTTCACAAGAAATTCATTAGTGAATGAGCTGGAATCTTTGCTTGTTCCAAAAATTAGTAGTCCTTATTTTGTTTGTGAGATTCGAGTATTGTGAAACAATTGTGGTTTATTAAAGAATGAAAATTAGAAAAATTCAGTTTTCAGTCATCCAATATTTAACAGGCATACATATATTTATCTGCCTGCTCCAAACCCTCGAACTTTGCTTAAAGCTTAAGCTTATTATTGAGATAGAGGCTCCAGCAACTAGTTCTGTTGTCTTTATTATTGTGCTTGAATCCCACAGGAAACAATCATTTGCAGCTTGAAAACTAAATCCATTATATTCAGCAGTGGATAAGTCTGGTGTTTTTGTATTTTATGAGTACTCGCCAATATCGTAGCTATTGTGAAGCTGTTTTCTTTTATTTTGCTAGGCTTGCCACTTATTAAACTTCTTATCCAA